>ML136678.1:0-108988 GCA_003999625.1 Oryzias javanicus
CGCCAGGACTGAGCCGTCGCCAAGGATTACGCCGGCAGACTCAATTGCTCAGGGCGTGCCTTTGACCGATTGACTTATGAACACTCGCATCCACACACAAATTGCGTTCCGCTCGTTGTGAGATGCACCTTTTGATAAGACTTTTGGTCCAAAAATTTTGTGAGAAACACTGGGTTTGTTGGAATTGTAAGATTTTGACAGCACAAAGTAGAGCACTAACTAGTGAGTTGAGAAGGAATATGAGGTGGTTATGTTTAATTCAACCAATCGATGATTGAATTGTTTCAAACAGATTGATTTGTGTGAGACAAGTAGTTAATCGAACAATACAATTAGAAATCGTCAGATGAATTGGTAAATGATCTTGTTAAATATCATTTGGATTGAGACATGATAGATTTATTTTTATATAATGTAAATATGAACAATGTCCATCACAGTAACACGTGATGTAGCAAAAACTAATCAACCATCATTCAATTCAATTCAATTCAATTCAATTTTATTTATATAGCCCAATATCACAAATTCAATTTGCCTCATTGGGCTTCATGCCTGCAGTTTTTACAGATGCACAGATGGAGTCAAAAAATTCTGGTCCAATGTGGAAACACTTTGAATTTATGAAGTCATGTGACCATATAGTGTGGTAGAATGTTCTAATAATGTTCCCTTTGGATTATTTTGATGTGGAAAAACAACAGAAAGGTGACTGGATTTGACATTCATTCTTGCTTGTTTGTTTGTTCACATATTTAATTTATTATCTAGACGATATTGAAGGAATCTGGAAAACTTCACCTGCACTGTTCCGCACCAGGTGCTCGATTGAACTAAAAGTGGCCGATCAACAGAGAAACACGAGTGTTTAAGCCGTCGTTGTCAATAAAGTTTCGTTGGCCTTCAGTCAGATGTGACGCATGCGCAGTGGCTTTCTGCTGCGGCTCGCGAGCCTGTCAGGCGAGTTGTCATGACTCAGTAACAAACTGTCAAACACCGAACTCTCCCTTGATTCTGCGCTCCTCCGACTCCTGCCGGTTCGGTCCGGGACCCTGCCCGGTTCTGGTTCCGTTATGAAGCCGCCCGGGACATAGAGCTCGTCGCCATGGCCTCAGTGACCGTGAGCCGGCGGCTCGGGGCATCGACAGGCATCGGAAGTCCTTCTCGCTGCTGTTCTACCGGGCCGTGCGGGACCTGAAGCCGGTCTGGATGCTGGAGGACATGCGGACCATGGAGACCTTCTACGAGGAGGAGCACGCCGGCCGGAGGATCTACACGCCGTCGGAGGCGCTGCTGTACGCCATCGTCCACGACCACCAGGCGTACGCGGCGTACCTCCTCAGCAGATACCCCGGACGAGGCGCTGGCCAAGCCGGGGAGCGCTTCTGCTGCTGCCCGTCCTCCGCGCCCCACACGGCCACGGCGGTCCGCTACGACCGGCGCTCCATCCTCGGCCTGATCCTCCAGCAGAGTCACGGAGAGCCGAGCGCCTCCGTCCTCCGCTCCGAGGACGGCCGGACTCCGCTGCATCTGGCCTGCGAGCTGCTGCGGCCCGAGGCGGCGCTCATGCTGCTGGGGAGCGGGGCGTCCCCGCACTCCCGCGACCGCGGCGGCCTGACCCCGCTGGACGTCACCCTGGAGAAGATGCGGGAGGCCTCCGGCAGGAGCGGCGGGAGAGGAGGCGCTGCTGGACAACCTCCTGATGTTCACGCGCGAGGCTGGACTTCCAGATGAGGGCGGCTCTGGAGCGGAGCCGCAGAGCTGGAGCCGGGACCTGGGGGAGGACACGTACCGGTACCTGACGGGGCGCAGTCCGGCGCCGCTGGTCCTCATCACCATGCAGACGATCGTCAGGCAGCTGAGCCCCCGGCGCTTCCCGGACAGCCTGCACGAGCTCCCCATCCCCTCCTCCATGAAGCCGCCGGGTCTGCCCCTGAGCCAGCGGGGCGGGCGGAGGCTGCTGTAGCAGAACCAGAACCAGGACCAGAACCAGGACCAGGACCAGGACATGCATGCATGCTGGGCGTGAGTGTGATGTGAGGTTTGCATGAGCCCGGAAAGACTGCTAATTACTGGCATCAAATGCACTGAAGTGATCTTATAGATCATGAACAACATGAATATTTCATTAAAATCTAAACAAACCAGTTTGTTTTCTTCTACATCTGCAACACATTCCACACTATGAAACTTTACCCAACAGCTAAACTGATTTAAAAAATATTCATTAAAAAAAACTCAAATGTTATGGAAATTCCATAAATTGGTATTTTAAATTGGTTGAAAGATCTATTTCAGAAAGTAAAGATTTACTTTATCAGGAGTTTGTAGCCTGCAGCTCCAGATCCACATGTGGCTCTTTGATCTCCATTGAGGCTCCTCAACCAAACATAAAATAATTCATGAAGACTGTTGATCCAGACATGTCAACCGTCTGAGTCAGCAGCTCTCTGATAATGTCTGCTTAACCAAAACTAAAGAAAACACATAAACAAAGCCTGCAGAACAAGACGGTCCAACCCCAAACTAAAAGAACAAAACCCAGCATTGTAAGACTGCTGAGAGTAAAAAAAGAAAAGAAAAGTTATCCTGCATAACACTGATTACTATCGCTGTCCAGAGCTGCACTGAGAGGATCCTGTTTGGCACAGAGCAGCTTTTATTTTGAAAATAAGTTTTTTTGAGCTTCTGTCAAATGTAGAAAAAAATCACATATTAAGACGCTAGCTTCTTTTTATATCTTTTCTTTTGTTCGTGCAAAAAAGATGGACATATTTCATAATTATTATTTAAAAAAGGAAGGTCATGAATGCAAATCAGAATTTCTTAAAGGCTAAAGTAAGACTACGCAGCCGACCTCTGTTTTACACTCCATGGCCACTTTTTCAGTGCACAATTGCCCAACTGCTTATTAATGCAAATGTCTTTTTTCAAAACTTTATTAACAAAACTTAAGATACATACATAAACAGAAAGAAAAGAAAAAAATGAAAAAGAAGGCCAACAAAAAAGAGCAGTAAATGACAAAAGAGAGAGCAAAAAATAAGATCAGGGTTCAGAGCATGCTGAACAAATCATAAAATTAAACATAAAGTAGAGCCAAGTGGTTTACCAATTATCCAAATACAGATTTTGATAGTTTTTAAATTTGCAGAATTTTGATAGAATCCTTTTTTTTTTTTACCTCAACAATGAAAACTGGTAAAAAGGGTTTTGCAGATGTGTATTTACATTTATGAATATGAAATTTAGCTAAGAGAAAAACTAAATTCAGTACATAGATTTTATCGTATTCAAAAAATGAAAATAAAATATGTGTTTAAAACAAAAAGAAACCTCAGGAAGAATGTGTTCTTTTTACCAAATGAAGTATGCCGCTCCAATCGGCATAAGTGTAAGAACAAATCCATTGTTTTTACAGAAAGAACAGCTGGTGTTAATATCCTTTTGAAATCTTTGGTACATAAAAGATTTGACAGGGTTTTAATTATAGATTAATCTGAAAGAAATTTCCCTGATTTGATTAGTTAATAAATATCTATAGGGCAACATCCACATTTTTTTCCATTGATCATTGATTAGATCGTTCACAAACCTAAATTTGAATAATCCTTCAATAATGGAAGTTCTATTGAAAATATTGACCTTTCACTTGAGCAGATTGTATTCTAATAGGTTCTATTTTGACTGATGTGTTTTAAGTGCGATTGAGCACAGCAGCATATAGAAATTCATTTTGGATACTTGTAATAGTTGCATTCAAGATGCAGATTGCTGCATGCTGACCTCACTGCATCCAAGGTTAAATTTCGTTGTTGTAATCAGAGGTATTTGTTGTTTTTTAGGGTATTTTAAGAGGTAATTATAAAAATAGAAACGCTTTAAATAAGATTTTTTTTGACAGTTTCAAATGATTTTGATCCTTGATTACCTTTATTATCCTGCAGGGATCAGACACGGTTATGATCAACAGCAAAGAGGAGCTACATCAGAAAATAACAACAGTTGTTAGTTTTTATTTATTGTCAAACATGTTGAAATTGTCTGATTTTATCTCTGTTTTCAGGGATTTTATGAACACAGAAATGTCATCAACTTTGAAAGATCTTCTGTAGATCTACGTCTCATCACCGTGTGGAAAGCTAGCGTTAGCATTAGCATCAATTAGAAGAAGTAAATCATAATGACCTTCATAATCAAACAGCAGCATTCAATGAAGTTCCTGTAACCTTCATCTAAGTATGACGGTTGTAGAGAGAAATAATCCACCATGGTTGAATATCATCCAGAGGATTTTGTGGAGCATTCTGCAGGAGGAATACTGATCTGAGAGGGAAACAATACAACCAGGATGGATAATAAGGAAATAAATATTGTACACATTTCTGTGTAATTGTTGGGTTAACTTTATTATTTATGTAAAATAGCTTCAGTCAGCTTTGCCGTTCTAAACCATAGACATATAACCTGAAGTCACTAGTGTGCACTATCAACGATTTGTGTGACATCACGTGGAAATGTGGTGGGAGGTTGAGGATTTTTCTCCACCCCCTTCCCCCGAGGCCGGTGCTCATGGTCCAGAACTTCATTGTTTCGAGCTGCCGGCTCAAGATGCTGCTTTTGCAATGCCCGACAGCGGGGCTGCCGGCGCAGCTGAGGGTTTGCAGGTGGACCCGAGTCTGAAAGTGGTAAAATGCTGCTAGCTTCATAGCTAATACAGGCTAACGTATTAAACAAACAATCCAGAGTGAAATGTTCATTAAATCCACGGGGACGTTTGCTGGATTACATTCAACTTCTGTTCTCTAACTTCCAAGTCCAATGAAAGTTGTGTAAGCCAGTAGAATTTTGACAACTGAAGGTAATACAGCTACTAGCCATGCTAATGCTAACGACTGACCGTTACAGTCAAAGATGGGCGGGGCTTTTATACAGGAGCTGCAGAGCATGATGATATCAAACTTCTCAAACTTACACTAGTTGACCAATCACAAATGTCAACTTTAATACCTTGATTCAACCTGTAGGGGGCAGCACACAGACGGTTTTTGACTATATTTTCATGAATTAAACAAGATTTTTTTCTTATTTATCAAAATTTGGCAACAACTACCAGACAGAAATTTTGAGCTCCATTTATAGAGGTCAACAGACAAAACCAGTTGATTTAATGTTTGGTTACCCTTTAATCGATCAATTGTAATTCTATGATAACTTAAAATGAAACAAAAGAAATGCATGCTTTGCTACACAAAAAAAATAATAATAATACAGACAAAAATGAAACAATAAAATGCTATGCAAAACTAACATTAAACAATAATGCTAATTTTTCTACTTTCTTCAGAAGGTAAATTTAAAATTGCTGGTGTTTTTTTCCCTGCAGGTTTATTGAATTCTATAACAGAATAGGAGCCAGAGATGATTTGGATCATGTTGTTGATGAAACACCATTTAGAAAAAATGAACTATTTATTAGCTGTGAGCTCTGCTTTGATCTGCACAAAACTCAGGTTACTCCTGAAGCAGGGACTCCTTGGATTTACTGAGGGCTACTTTCAGTACTTATGGCTTAGCCACTGTAGTGTCATGTGTCATCCAGGCCAGACACGCAAAGGTCATAAGCTGGGCCCAACTTGGATTATAGTTTTTGCTGTACAGGACAGATGTGGCCCTGATGTCATAAGCCGGCTTTGGGCCCGTGTTTCGGCAAGTGTTTTATTCTTTGGAGAGATTTTTTTTTTTTAATCTCTTTGATTATTTTTTGTACTCATTACTCTATGGTGTCCTTTGACCTTTGGCAGAAACTTCACTTTATGCAATGAAGGTTTTTGTATTCTGATGAGCATCTAGGGAGAACATGGAGGAACTTCTAAAGGGTGAATGAAAATGTAGCAAAACTTGACTCGTTTTTGCATGCCACTCGTCCTATTCTAAAAATATGCACGTCATTTAATGTCATCATGTGTGACATGCAAAAAATATTAAGAGTGAAATTCATAAAAAGCTTTGATGTAGAAAACATGGGGTCAAAAAAGTGAATGAAAAACAAGATTCAAATTTGAAAGCAGTTTTCAACTTGAAAATACATTTTGAAAACTTAAAATTGAATATTTGAAAGTATAACATTGAAAACTTTAAAGGGATGTTCAAAATTAGAAAAAAAAAATGTAAATAAAAAAAAACTAAAACTTTCCTTTTTTTTGTTTTTCGTTCTTTGCTTTCAGTTTCAATTCAGAGTTTTTTGAGTTTTCGCTGCTGAGCTGTTCCTACATGGGGGCGGAGCAAGAAAAAGTTGAAAGCACAAGTAAATGTTTCAAATTGGCATTTTTTTAATTTTTCAAGTTAGCAATTTCATTTTTTCAATTATTTTTTTAAATTTTCAATAATTCCTTCAAGTTTTCCAAATACGTTTTTGAGTTTAAAACTGATTTCAAATATTTGTTTTTCAAATCATTAATCTTGTGTTTTATTCCCTTTAAGCTGATCCTGATTTGACCCCACACATGAAGGTAACAATATTTATCATCCCCAGAAATACAACATGCTAAACGGTCGTTGGGACGTTAATGGAGGGCTGTTTTCATGAAAAAAAAATCAACCACACAATCATGTTTGCACAGTCTAGAACAACACGTTTTATTATTTTCCTCTGTAAACGTGAAAACGTATGACAAAGCAGCACGTAAACTTGTAAAAATGTTTGTGGTGTCACACCTTGTACTGGTATTACAATTATTAGGTCTTCAGATGCTCCACCTTTAGTGTAATGTTGCAGCCATGCAAGTTCTGGGCCTCTTGACCAGCAAAAATATAAAGACGGATATTCAACCATTTCAAAATTTGCTATTCATTATTTATATCAAGAGATAAAACATTCAATACAGAAACTAGATTCCAGCTACAGGGAGGATGCCATGTTGGGGTAACATCACTGGGAATAAGCTTTATAGTTCACTTTGCTGTCCGGCAGCATCAGAAGGAGTGAAAAAAGAGTTTATGGCATTTACAAATGCTTTCATCACAGACTTCAAATGCTCTATCCTCCATACTAAGAAACATGGGTTTGGATTACTCTTCAAATAAACCTTTACCTGAAAAGGCTTAAAAAGCTGAATTAACCTGAAGAAAAGGTTTTTTCAGTGATGTTTTCCCTGTTTTGGACAACGCTACACTGGGATAAAGATGTTTTCTTTTTTACAGCAGGTGCCTTTAGGAACATGTTCATTTCTGATAATGTGGAAAATCTTTTGGTCCTGCTTTCTTGCAATCATGTTTCCAAATCACAGCAAGACCCACAGATAAAGATTTTCTACTTCAAGAACAATTTTTGGGTTTTTGCCACCATTTCATTTAACTAAACTTGGAGACTCGAGTTGTTTCTAAGTCAAATTAAGCAACAAACATTTCAGGGGAATTACCAAAAACCAAAGAATCTTTTAGTAAAAAAATTACTGTAGATTCTCCAATTAAAAAACAACCAAAATGTATTCCCTAACAAGGTTCAAAGTTTACTTAAATTCAACTTGATCTAAAGAAAGAAAACAAAAGCACTTGAGAGTAATAGACCAATCAGATCCATCCAACAGCTGAATCCAGTGCAGCTTTTGGTTTGGTGTCCAAACATTAAAAGACACAGAGACTGTGACAGTGAAGTTTTGTGGTGCAAATGAACAAATGAACAAGCAGGTCGTCACAAATTAGACGTTTTTCAGCAACCTTTGATGTACCATGATAAAGCAACACAATATTGTATTGAAATGATAATAAATCTCTTTGCTTAAAGTCCCCATATGGCAATTTATTTTATTTTATTAAAAAAAATGTTCCCTGTAGCATTTTAATTATGATTGTGAAGTTTTTAACCAAAATCCCACAACCTAAATGTCTCATTTTTCATGTTGATCTGAAGCCTCTGTTTCTACTGAGGGGGCGTGGCTTTTGGAGCTGAGCTGAGTAGCTCCGCCCCTGATCTCCCCTGTCCAATTATGATAGCTCTGTGTCTCACTAGCGCAAATCTTCACCGCTGCTACATAAAAATGTAGTCCTTGACAAAATAATGAAAGCTAACATCCAAATGCTCTTTCATTCATTTACAATCCTTTCCAACTGCAGTCAAATGAGCCGCCGTTCACATTTCTGTGGTCACATCAAGAAGCTCCGTGGAGTCTGGTGGAGATTTTCCAGCGTTCTCAGCCCTGCTACCGTAAGTATTGGATGAAACTCACACCAAAAATCCGGGCAGCTCATTTGACTGCAGAAAAAGATCATTAATTCAAACAGTCTGTCTGTGACAGGTTGATTGACAGAGATTTATAAGGAGAAATACTTGGAAATGCAAAGATTTCTTATTACATTTGTTCTCTTTCAGAAGAAAAATGCCACATAGACATCAAAATACAGAATTTTCATCAGAGGGGGACTCTAAGTTAAAAGCTGGGATAGGCTCCAGCAACCTCGTGACCCAAAAAGTGATTTAGCATGCTCAGAAGATGGAAGAATAGATGTTAATTAAAGGTTAACAGCTTGTTTTTTCTGATACGTAATGACATTAAACTCCTTCTTTTGGAAGGTAAATGTTTTATCAATGACAGACTTTTAAGTGAAAAAAAAAACATTGTTTTATTGTATTTGTAGGGAATTAGAGCTGGATTAAAAAAAAAAAAACTGAACAAAGCTGAAGAATTCAAATATATCTCATTGCAAGACGCTCAAATACAACTCAGACTAGTTACCTCCACAGGACTGACAGGTACAACAACCTGGATGGCCTTTTACTTTCCGGAAGTTTGGCATTTTAACAGAAACAGTCTCCATCAACACTAATATAATGAGTTCTTCTGTAGTTTATATGCATATTTGTGTACACCCACACTCACAGTATGTACACTATATACACTAAGGCAAAGTTCAGTATTATTCCATTTATATTTATAGAACAAAATAAAAGGATATATTCATAAAAAGACATTTCACATTGTAGTATTTTGTGGGCTTTGAAACAGTTTTGTCCTGAAGTCATTTCCCTTTTTGACTGATGGCATTTTAATCCACCTCTGTGAGAATTGTGAGGCAAAATAATCCAGAGGTCAGGTCTCCCTTAAGTCTGGGTAAGCCTAATGCAGGATAGAGTCCTGCATTGTCTTGGTATTAGTCCGGTTTGGCCGTTCCTAAACAGTACTTTCCATCTCCCACTCGGCCCCCTCTAACGTCTCCATGCCGTTCACAGAGATGCTCCTCTTAGTCCAGATCCCGCTGATTCGGCGAGGTTTCCTCTGAAGCTGGGGAGCGCCGCTGTCCGACGTCTCGTCCGTGTCAAAGGACTGGCTCTTCTTCGGCCTGGAGTCCAGCATGAGGAGGCGGCTGAGCCGGGAGTCCAGCGCTCCGTCCAGCAGCGGCACTCTGTCTCTGTAGCGTCTTGTCATGGTGCTGCCGCCGGAGACTCCCGGCTCCCGGCCCTGCGCGCCCCACAGCTCCAGCGAGGTGATCGTCCCCAGGAGATTATCCAGGTTTGAGCGCGGTTTAACAGGAGCCGACCTTAAAATGTTGGCCAGAGTGCTGTTGGGGCTGTAGGTGCCCCTGGCTGTGGAGCCTGAGGAGGAGGAGGAGGAGGAGGTGAGGCTGCTTTGGAGGGAGCCGCATTTAAACTCCACCCGCTCGTCCGGAAGGGTGGCTTTGACCTGAGGCTCCGTCTGGTTCTGAGGCTGCGCCATGACCAGCACACTGGTGGCGGTCTGAGTGTGCGAGTCGTAGAAGCTGGGAAGCTTCGCCGCCGGGAAATGAGGATCTGCGGCTTTGTAGCGCATCATGAGGAAGACGATGAACACCAGCAGGGTGGTCACGATGACCCCCCCCACCACCAGGATCATGGTGCCTCCCAGCAGCTGGCTGCGTGCAGATCGACACTGGGAATAGTCGACCTGGGTGAGAAAATGTGTGCAGCCCACCACGCTGGTGGCAGTGAGGGTGCTGGCAGCGTCGTCCCAGGCGGCCAGGACGCACACGTCATAGCGGGTTCCTGCCACCAGATTGTTCACGGTGAAAGAAGTCCTCGAGGGCGAGATCATTCTGGAAAACACAAGAAGAACTCTCAGATTCAATCATCATAACTGTTAACACATTTAAATACAAACAGAATAAACGAATAACTTTGATTTGCTTTTCCATTAAACAGCAGCTCTTATTTTACTTGATTGACCTAAAGTCCCCTTATTATTCTATTATTTTGCAAAACACAAGTAATTTTCTGAAACCAAAATGAAATGTTCAAAAAAGGAAAAAATAAAACTCAGAAAAGGTATTTACTATGTGACATCGCTGACTGGATGATGACATCTTTATGTACACAGCTCACAAAAATGAAAGGAACACTTTTTTGATTGGGCATGAATTGAAGTAAACCTGTCTGATAATGTTCTTGTTGGTTCAGCAGCTGAGGGCCTCGTTCATCAATTTCATCTGTATTGGTGTTCATGAATTAACAACAGGTGCACTTCAGTGGCAACAATTAGAAAACCCTCCAAACAGGACTGGTGTTCCATGTGGAGGTCATTTCAAGTTTCTCCTCTTGATCTTTTTTTGGCTGGTTTTCCACTCCTGCTGATTTTGTCTTGTGTAATTCTCTCTACTGGCAGTATGAGGAGATTCCTTAACCCTACAGAAGTTGCACAGGTTGTCCAACTTCTCCAGGATGGAACATCCACACGTGCTGCAGCAAGAAGGTTTAATGTGTCTCCCAGCACAATCTCCAGAACATGGAGGAGATTTCAGGAGACTGCTGGTTATTCTGGGAGAGCTGGACAGGGCGTAGAAGGTCCTCAACCCTCAGCAGGACCCATACCTGCTCCTTTGTGCAAGGAGGAACAGGCTGAGCACTGCTCGTGCCCTACAGAATGACCTCCAGAGGGCCACTGGTGTGAATGTCTCTACCCAAACAATCAGGAACAGACTTCATGAAGGTGGCCTGAGGGCCCCACGTCCTGTAGTGGGCCCTGTGCTCAATTAAATTGCCAAAGCATCTTCAGTGACCACATTTAGGAGACAGCATTCACACTGGCTCTATCGCAGGTAAAGCAAATTTTCTAGTTAGCATTTCATTTTGATTTCTGGAAATTACTTTTATTTTGAAAAACATTTCAATTTTATTGCACTACATTTTGTATTTGGAATTTTGTTTTGGTTTCTTAAGTGTAATGTGTTTTTTTTATTTGTTTAGCTTTTTTAATGATCATGATCTTTAAAATGCTTTATCATTGATGTGATTTGTTGATATGATTGGCACCTCAGGGCCACCGTACCATTGTCATTGGCAGTCTTTACAAACTGTCAGTAATGATTGGTTTTATCTCAGAGATAAATGCGTCGTCCTGCAGTTTTCTGCCTCTGAAAAAAACGTAAAAGCCTTGAAACACACAAAGGCTGAACAAGAAAAGCTAGATTTGTAGTTAATTGTACATTTATGAAGAATTAAAAAAAAAATCTTGATGTTATTTCTGTGCAACAATGGAATTCTGTAGGAAAAATGATTTTAATCATTTTTAAAAATCCAGCAAAATCCTGAAAAATATTAATCATATAACATATTTGAAAGCTAAAAATAAGGAAACAAACTAATAGTAAAAATTTGTTGTTATGAGATAAAGCTAGCTTAACCATAAATCTAAAAAAGATGAACAATAGTTTTAAACAATGCTACAGTGTTTTAAAAAATGACAATAATTCTACATCATTCAAATATGTCTAACTTGCTAAAACCTAAATTAGCAAAAGGAACTAAAAACTGCTGATGATGCAAACAATCACGCTAAATGCAAACTTTGCTGAACAACACAAACGACTGTTGAAAAGGAATAAGTAATAGTAGAAATGGTGTACGTGTGTGGTACTTTTCAACCTGCTTCAAAATTAGGGCTGGGAATCACTGGGTACCTCACGATACGATACGATACGCGATTTATGGCTCACGATATCGATAATATCGCGATACTGCGATATTTTGGTAAAAATCCTCTCTGATAACTAATATTATATAGAAGAACACTTTTTTGGGGGGAAATATATCCCCATTTTATTTTTTTTGGCTTAAACACAATCATGATAAACAACTTATGTCTTATTTTGTGCAACAAATTATAGACACTTTTGTTTAACGTTGCTTAAAATCACTGATACTGTAACTTTGACATCAATTGAATCTGAATTATCTGTAAAATTCAATGTTAACAATAGTAAACATGATCAGCAGTGCCACAGAACTACAGAACAAAATTAAATAATTCAAATTGGTGACAGTTATCTACCTCCAAAGGAACATCACACCAAAGGATGATGAATATAACGTTTTACAGCCTCTGTCAAGTGTTACATAATTTTTTGTACACTTTTCCCACATTTGAAAAGGGCTGAGCATTCAAAATTGAAGGCTGATTTCCTTAGACTGTCACTTGAGATTATTTCTACAATCTTGATTTATTTTCCATTTGGTCAGTCAATTTTCAACAGCTAAAAACCTTAAAACACACATAATAATGGCAATAAATATTTACAAATTCAAATTCTATTACAAATTAGCAATAAACAACTTTAATCTATAATAATTTATACAATTTTAAGCTTTAATTAACTAGCACGTTCCTATTTTACCGTGAATTCATGTACTTTATTTTACATTTTTTTTAAGTTCATACATCAAATCTGCTTTTTTTTTTTTTTTTTTTAATGTAAGAATGACTTTAAGTTAACATTAGCAAAAAGTAATTACTTTCATTTGAAAACTTCGCACTATAAATTTACCAAAGTTACACCGTACACCAGCAGGGTAAATATCAGAGCGCATGAAAGCGAAAATTCCGACGGTACCTGAAGAACACACAAACAGCTACAAAGCACGCGCCTCGTTCCCACAGCGCCGATCAAACAGGAAATAAACGATGGCGGTCATTCTAGCGCTCAGAGAAACTCACTTCTTACCGGCTGCCTCTTCTACAGATGGATGATAATTGAGAACAGGTAGACATGATTTATACACGCGCTACCAAGCGTGTGTCTCGCCGGTGTTTTTTCCGGCGTGCGTCGGCAAAATATGTCAGACGCAGCGCGCCCAGTTGCGCAATAGTTCCGGCCCGCGACTCAGACACAACAGCCTCTTCAAATGAAAGTACAATATCGATACTTGGTGAGAACCCATCGAGAATCAATTGCAGGACTAAATATCGCGATATATCGCAATATCGATATTTTGGCACACCCCTATTCAAAATACAGTCATTGTTACTCGTTTCTACATAGCAGAGCCGCCATGCACAAGACCCTCCGGAGCAATGTGGGATTTAAGGTAAAGTCCTCAAAGGTACAGCGAGAAACCTGCCATGAGACAACCACTCTACCACAGCCACAAACACGGCCATCAGGATTAATAATTAACGGAAAAGACACTGTGATGACCTCACAGATGTATTCTCAACTCACCTGTAGGTGGCAACCTCATCCTCTGAGCAGTTGTACTGCAGTTGGTACATCTTCACTTTGGGGGCTGCTTTGCCAACTGTCCATTGGACCAGAGCAGACACCGTTGTTACGTCTGAGACGGACAGTGTTCTCTCTGGCTGGTTTTGAGGAGTCCCTTTCATCTTTGTAGGTCCTGTGATGTCAGACAGCTTGGAGTTTGGTTGGACTAGTGGCCCTGTGTCATTGCTCAGAAATGGGATCTGCCTAATGGACACCTCCACTGAGGCTGTGGTTTCTCCAGCCACATTAGCAGCAATGCAGGTAAAAACGCCATGATCCTTGGAGGAGGTGATGGTGATAGTCATTGTTCCATTTCTATACACTTTGGTTCTGGAGGAGTTTCCAAGCAGCAGATCATCAGGTGAGATCCAATGGATAGCAGGAGAGGGGTCTCCTGTAGCTTCACACCTCAAAGTTGCCGTCTGGCCCTCCAGAACAACCACCTTGTGCGTGTGCTGGAGAAAAAGTGGCGGTTGGCATAGAAACTCCTCCTCTTTAACGTCCCAGAAGTGACGACCCTTCAGTGGAGGCGGGGAGGCGCAGGTCTCCAGGTCGTTCTCCCTCTCGAGCCTTCGTAGCCAAAGCATCTCACAGTTACAGTGGAGAGGGTTCCCCCCCAGGCTTAAGGACAGCTGGGCAGTGTCCAGCACACTCAGGGTCGGTAAGTCCTGCGCCCGAGCGAAGATGGGATCAGGGGGAAGCTTTTGCAAACGGTTTGAAGCGAGGTCCACTCTCTCCAGCATTTCCAAGTCAGCAAAGGTTCCTTCTGGAATGAATTCTAGTAGATTGTGGTCTACACTAAGTTGGTGCAGGTTGACCATCTGTCTGACCGAGTTCCAGGGAAGGGAGACCAGATTGTTGTAGGAAAGATCCAAGTCCTCCAAAGCCCCCATCGGGTCCTCAAAAGCCTTGTCGTGGATGCGCCCCAGCTGGTTGTTGTTCAGGACGAGATGCTGTAGGTTCACCAAGCCTCGGAAGTCATCAGAACCTATCTTTGTTAAGCGGTTGTTGTCAAGGTGGAGCGAGCGCAAAGTTTCCAGGTCACTGAAGGCAAAGGGCTGGATGTAGCTGATGGTGTTCCGGGAGAGGGTCAGGTCCACCAGGTCGCTCATATTTGCAAAGTCCTGCTGCGTGATGTGAAGGATGAAGTTGCCTCCCAGCCTGAGCTCCACCGTGCTCCGATCAATGTCCACAGGAACGAACAGAAGGCCTTTGGAAGGACACAGAGTTCCCAGGGACTCCGAAAGGTTCTGGCAGACACAGTACTTTGGACATGCATGGACAATCATCACTGTGGCCACCACGACGAGCAGGCAGCAGAGGATGTGGTCCATGGTGGAGACGCGCGCATTAATCTGCAGGAGACAAAAAGGGACAAAGACGGGTTAAAGATGACGTCCTTCCACTAGGGGTGTATCCGTGATCCGTACGGACCAGTACCTACGGTTTGGCCCGCACATGGACCGCGGATCACCCAATAATGAGAGTTTAATTTGAACTTTTTCATTTAAGTTTAATTTAGACATTAGGGAGTAGGGGTGATAGTATGAAGTACTTTATATGTTTTTTCAAATATATGTTTTAAAGCTTTTCAAAAAGGTATTTTTAGGTTTTTATCTTGTTTTTCTTGTTTTTTTTTACATTTTACTGATATGAAAAATGATCCAAATCGTGAGTTTTGTGATCCGTTACATCTCTTCCTTCCACCCATACTTGATGATTGGTCACAATAGACAAGAAAAGACGGGACCTTAATGAACCTTAAACGTTGTCAACGCTCATTTTCAAATGCAGGTATAACATCCACAGATTATTTTAGCATTTGACTAAAAATATTTTCTAGCCTAACGCAATGCAGTGCATTGTGTTCCATCAAAAATCAAAGCATTTTCCTGCTATTTGAATCATTTCTTTACGGTTCCTCGTGACACACCTACAGCTGCGTGCTGTAACCTTATTGTGTGTAAACCTCTTTTAGAATGAGGCCTCAGAGCCTTTTTAAAGAGTGCAACACACTTCAGAAATGTAGACGCATGGAAAAAATGTCTATGTGCAATCTTTATGCACTTTCTACTGTGCATATGAGAAAAAAAGAAGCATTTCTTTGAAATCTTTTTCACTTCTCGGAAACTATTCAAGACACAGAATTACTGAGATTCTGGTGAGAACCACTCCACACTACAGATCCCAATGGCTCTATACTTCCTGAGGGAAGAGGGAAACCTGAGGGATGTTCTCTGGAGCCACCACAGGGATCCTCCCGACGTACAGCACCATTAGAGTATGAAGACAGAGAGTTCAGCTGAGGACAGGAGAGCGCTACAGCCTGAAGGATCTCAGGTTGCTCTCTGCCTGGAGGACATGGTCAGCTCTGCTGACACATCATCAAGGCTCCTGTCATACACTAACCACCTTCATGAGCTGTTCTTCCCAGGTCAGGGAGACGGGTCATCCAGAACCCGGTAGAACCAGTTCTGTTTCACTGACTGATATGTGAACGAGACTTCAGGGCAGAAGATGTCTGTACAATTATCCCTATTAGTATGGAGCTACATTGAGGTCAAAATTATTCAAAACCCAAATAAAACAAATTGAAAAAAATGTTTGTGTTTGGCCAAAAAAAAAAACGAAAATGTCCAAAACTTTTTGCTAATCTAAAATAAACTTAATCATTTTCAATTTCAAATGTTCTGTTTTGTTAGGTTTCAAAACTCAAAATTTCAATTTTAAAACTTTTTTCCAGTTTCAAATCACTTTGAACTCGTTTTTATGTTGTTTTTGAATCTGAAAATTTCAATTTCAAAACTTTTGACCCCGATGTGGGGCATTGGGGCGGGGCTAACACAAAGGACCAATCGAAATCAATGAGGGTGGTAACTTCAGTCCTGGTGTATTCACTGACTCTGAGTACTTGGATAGTAACAGTCAGAAAATGTCTGTTTAGTCTGTATTATCATAGTCTGGAGTTGTCCCTAGACGGGAGTGAAAATCAGAGTTTTATCGCGTACAAAACACCGTTCTAGCCCGTTCAAAGCGCCATCTTATTGCGTTACATACAGGCATCGAAAACATCCTTAAAAATCGTCACAACGGGGGCAAAAGATTTAAATCTGAAATTTTAGATCAGAAAATGCAAAAAAAAAAAAAGATTCAACTGAAAAAAAAGATTTGAAACTGAGAAATAAAGTATTTACATTGAGATTTTTATTTTTGAAACTTTCAAAAAATGGAACATTTGAAGCTAAAAATATTTAGGATTATTTTAGAATAGCAACAATTTTAGACATTTAAAAATCTTTTTAGCCAAACACCAACATTTTTTATCAGTTTGTTTTATTTTGGTTTCAAATAATATTGGCCCTAATTTAGCTCCATACATAAAGGTATTGAAAACATCCTTAAAAAACGTTGAAAGCATTGAAAACGTCTTTTTTAACATCCTTAAAACATTTTGTTAGCCCCGCCCCAACGCGCCACAATGGGGCCAAAAGTTTTGAAACAGAAGTTTTCAGATTCAAAAATGAAAAAAAAAGACTTGAAACTGAAAATAAAAGTTTTCAAATTGAAATTTTAAAACCTAAAAAATGGAACACTTGAAGCTGAAAATGGTTAAGTTTCAGACTTTTTTTTTTGGCCAATGTTTTTTTGAATTTGTTTTATTTGGTATTCAAATAACATTAGCCTCTATTTATCTCTATATATTAGCAGTCACATTCCTGATGGAAACTAAATCAATGAAAGTGTTGATGGTCTTCTGTTGTTTATTGCATGTTTGGTAGAGAATACTCTCCATATTCTAGATGTAAACAGAACTGTGTTCCCGTGTGTTTCACTTGATTTCAGAATCAGAACATCCCTGCTGTTCCGGATCCACCTGTGAAAGACGCTCCCGTCTTTTTCATATTCCACATGACAGCGTTCTCTCCTTTGCTTCTCTCTCCAGCCAGATTTTCGTTCTCTCAGTACAACATACAATATTAACTGCTGCCACAGATGTGCGCTGAGGTCTGGTAAATCAGTGTGGCACGGTCCCTCTGTGGTAAGCTCTTTCCTCAACACTTCACAAAGCAGACTCCGCTCTGCTCTCGTCTCCTCACATTTTCCAGACGCCTTCACGTGTTTGTTTATTCATGCCTCATTCCCATGGATTTTATGAGCCAATAGGGGCGAGTTATAGGAGGAAGAAAGCAAGTAAATCAGGTCGGTATGTGGAAATTAAAAACGGTGGCACACACGTGCGCCATATAGATTCAGAAGTGAGCGTCTTCAACCACTTCATCTCTGATCTATTTTGAGA
The DNA here is from genome assembly GCA_003999625.1 of Oryzias javanicus. Lineage (NCBI taxonomy): Eukaryota > Metazoa > Chordata > Actinopteri > Beloniformes > Adrianichthyidae > Oryzias > Oryzias javanicus. The sequence continues at coordinate 17,804 of ML136678.1, forward strand.
AGCATTCCCAGTGGTCTTTTAATTATGATTATGCCATTTTTAGACAAAATAAAAAAAAAAAACTGTCATTTTCTATCATCAGAAAAATCCAACAAGAACGTTAAAAACTTAATTTTTACTGAAGTGGGACTTTACAGAGGAAACCTACAGTTTAAGAAAAGAAAAGAGAAAAAGTTGCAAGTTATTTTTATCATTACATGAATCCAAATAAATAAAAAAAGTCAAATTTGTCACACAGATTCTAGCACTTTAATGCTAAAACTGGAAATGGCGTGTCTAAATTGTTATGTGTGTTATTTTTCTAAGTTATCATAAAATGAATTGGACAAAAAGCTACAGGATTATAGTTTGGAGGAATTCTGGTTGTAACAGCCTGGACAGCATCGATGAATCATGATTGAACCGTTCAAGTGTTTCCCCATTTCCAGCATCTGTTACGGTAAATGAACAGATTCTGCAGAACGGATGAAAACCAGATTTGACTTTTTCCAAAATGTAATGGGTCCGGACTGAGAGCAGGGATCCATGCTTTTACAATGTGATTGGAATTTAGGAGATGAGATCTTCCTGAAATATGTTCCCTTGGGCTTCAAATCTTCTCTGAGTAAACGCAGCCGTAACAGACAAAACATGTTTCTTTTGAAAAGGACAACACAATGTGGCTTTCTGCTTCCCTAGTCTTGAAATAAGTTCATATTTTTGCATTTCAAAGCCCCAACCGCAATCACAAAACTCTCTCACGTCAAGGGGACAAGTCCAACGGCTTCTGAGCTCAGATATGAACAAAGGAAATTATAAACAAGTCAACAATAGTTAACAAAAATTAATCGTTGGAGACTCAAATCATTGAGTCAACCATAATGGTTTGGCAGGAAAACCACAAACGAGGTGAAACATTCTAACCACTGTGAACTTCCTGACTCTTTTTAACCAAAGAACTTCATAAACTTGGAACAAGACGACGTCAGTGAGAAGTGATTGGTCCGAGTTGATCTGAGTCACCGTTTCTATGGCAACCACTTTCCCCAATCAGGAGTGAGCTTGTTGGAAAGCCACACCCCCACCACTCGAAAGCAAGATGTGAAAAATCTGTTAAACATTCGTAACATTGGATGTGAGACAACAAAATTTAATTGAGGCATCTGATTGGTCAGTTTATAACTTGAATAACCTGAACTGCAGAAAAATACCAGGAAAAAAAAGAGGATGTTAACAAAGTATCAGAGTAAGATTGTTCATTCTGACCAATAGAACGACTGAGTACTAGATGTTTATTTCTCTATGGAAATCAATGGGATTTTGGCTTCCTGGAGCCAGCAGGTACTTCCTGTTTGGAATGTCAGGGGGGGAAGGAGTTACTTTGTCCAGGTCTTATATACAGTCAAAGGTGGAGTCACAAAAATAATTTCATGAGTTGCTTATATATGTGTCTAGAATTAAGGTCCAATTCCCTTATTTTAGAAATACATTTCTTAGCATAAATTGAACTTCTTACAGAGTTGGACTTCCATCAGTGTCACCTGGACTCACAGCCCATTTATAGTTGAATAAAGTAGTGATTTTCTCAGCTACAACACAAAACTTTGCTTTGTGATGTTTCAGCTGAAAGCTTTGATTTGCTATCATCGTTGGATCTGGTCATCTGAAAAGTCTTTAGCAACAGTTGCTAGCGTCGTTAGCTCCTGTTGTTTCACAGGACATGCAGAAGATATTGATTAATGGTACATAGACACGAACAAATGTTCAATAAACTGTTCAGTAGACATAGACAATGAACCAAAGATATAGAGAGTGAACACAAAAAAATGAAATGAAACCCCATTCCATCCAGCAAGGCCAGGTGGGCCCCACATGGTAAATGTGGGCCCCAAATTATTTTTTCCATAGTTGGGGAAGGCTCGCTATGCTAGCCAGCCGCCTGGTGAACAGTGGAGCTGTTCTGCCTTTCAGGCACGTTTTTAATATGCAGGTGTGCAAGAGACTTTTATTTTGAAATCGCCGCTCTTATTTTGGCGGGTCGCACTAGCCGGACGTGCAGGAGAGTTTTTCCCGAGCAGCAGAGAATGCCGGTTGACGCTGCAAGCTGATATCCCGCCGTTTTTATGTTATCATCTGCCTTTCTCCCACAGAAGCAACACCTGTAGGTACTCAGTGAGGGTTTAATGAGTTTTTGGGATGTAACTTTTGTTTTACATGTTCTTAAAACTTAAAGGTTAAAAGTTAGACTTTTTAAATGCTGTGCTACAAGTCTTATTCAGTTCAGCACATTGTTAAAATAAATTAATGAAAGCTAAAAATGAGTAATTCATTTGATGTTGTTAAAAAAGAATACTAATAATTGTTTTTTTTATTTCTATATTTTTTACAGTTTCACTTTGTACACGAGAGTGCAAGAATGTGTATTAAAACATCGGAAAGGACACGTCTTGTTTTTGTCTTGTGAAGTTTAAGCTAGCTAGCTGTCTAGCTGAAGACTACGCTACACTTCAGCGAGGACAGTACAGTGAAAGGTGAAGAAAATCGGGGAGTTCAACTAAAAGAAGACGGATAACAAAATGGAGGCAGCTAAGTCAGAAAAAGCGTCAAAAACCACAAAAAGCTCTCGCTCCTCCGCATCCAGTGCAGCTATCAGAGCACGTGCTCAAGCAGAAGCAGCAAAGGCAAGGGCTTCATATGCCGAAAAGAAAAGGAAAAGCTTAAAGTGGAAAGCGCAGCAAAAGAAGCAGAGCTCCAGTTAAGCAAAGCAAAGTTAGAAGCAGAGTTAAAGGCGCTGGAATTCCAAAGAGAGGCTGCTGCAGCCGTTGCACAAGCAGAAGCATTGGAAGCAGCTGAAGAACTGGAGTCAGAAGAATCAGACTCCGTTTCTGAAGAAAAATTGCAAAAGGACATTAAATTAAGAACAAAAGAATACGTTGAAAAACAAGCGCAGCTCCAGTCACAGCAAAGCCACATCTCAGCAGCACCAAAATCCAGAGGACCCAGTTTGGATGATAGTTTCATTACATGGCATGGACAGGATGTACGGGCACCGGAAAATGTTCCTCTCACCAACCACAATGATCCAGAAAACCGCAGCCAGAAGCAACAAGAGTTTCAATCAAAGCCTGAAACAACTCATCACTTCAATAGTCTTCCACTAAACGCAGCAACACCACCGTACGTCCCACAAGGTATAACCACTCCTCTCAGTGTGACAACGGAAACAGGAAACTTGGCTCGTTACTTGGCCCGTCGTGACTTGGTGAGTACAAGTCTTTACCAATTTGATGACAGACCTGAGAGTTACAGATCATGGCGGTCGTCATTCAACAATGCTACTGCAGACCTGGGACTCACAGCTACTGAAATGTTGGATCTGCTAGTTAAGTGGCTTGGGACTGAATCTGTAAAGCATGTTAAAAGAATCCGGTCCGTGCACGCTGGAAATCCCAGTGTGGCTCTGGAAAAGGCCTGGACGCGTCTTCAGGAGTGCTATGCTGCACCTGAAGTGGCAGAAAAGGCTCTGTTTAAAAGACTTGAGGATTTCCCGAAAGTAACTATTAAAGATTACTCTAAGTTAAGAGATTTGGGTGATCTGCTGATGGAGATTCAAGGTGCTAAAGAAGAGGGTTACTTAACTGGACTCACATACTTGGACACTGCCAGAGGCATTAGCACCATTGTAGAAAAACTCCCCTATGGGATTCAAGAAAAATGGCTCACAGTGGGCTCTAAATTCAAGGAAGAAAACGATGGACAGTTCCCTCCATTTGACTATTTTGCCAGCTTTATCTGTAATGAAGCACGCAGAAGGAATGACCCCAGCTTCATATTTTCACGCAACAATGAAAAAGCGCATGAAGTGCCCACAAGGAGTTTTGGGAGCAGAATATCAGTTCACAAAACGTATGTTTCATCAGGCCCAACAACAACACCATCAAATCTGCCTGTGAAAGTATACGAAGGACTGGAGAAAAACTGTCCTATCCACAACAACGCTCACCCATTAAGAAAATGTCTCGAGCTTTCGGCTAAAAGTTTAATCGAAAGGAAAACAATTCTTAAGGAAAATGGAATTTGTTTTAAATGCTGCATCTCAACCAGTCATCTTGCAAAGGACTGCAAAACCACCGTAAAGTGCTCAGAGTTGACAGTGACCGCCACGACACAGCAATGCATGCCAGCGCGCTCCCCCAAGTCTCCACAAGGCCTGCTCCCCCAACAAACAACGGCGGGGAGGAGGAACAAAACCGTCGCCAATGCAACCGTAAGTTCACAGCACTCAAGTTTGTGGCCCAGGGCAAACAGGTAGATCCTGCTCCAAGATCTGTCTGGTTCGAGTTTATCAACAAGGTCAGCGTGAAAAAGCAGCCAATATGTATGCAATCCTGGACGACCAAAGTAATCGTTCGCTGGTCCGCTCAGACTTCTTTGAACTTTTTAACCTCAAAAGCCAGTTGTTTCCGTACAGGCTGAAAACGTGTGCTGGGCCATTTGAAAACTCCGGACGCAAAGCAGAAGGTTTCCAGATTGAATCTCTTGATGAAAATAGTCCTTGCACTTCCCCCACTCATGAGTGCAATGAGATCCTGAATGATCGTCAGAAATCCCCACGCCAGATGCAGCCCGCTGTCATCCTCACCTGAGAAAGATATCACAGCACATTTCCCAGAGCTCGACCCCAAAGCAGAAATCCTGATCCTACTTGGAAGGGACATTTTGAGAGTTCACAAAGTCCGCCAACAAGTAAACGGCCACACAATGCTCCTTCGCCCAGAGACTCGATCTAGGGATGGGTCCTTTATGGGAGTGTTTGTCTTGGAAACTCGCATAAACCAGCCATAAGCACATACAGAACCCACGTGTTGGAGAACGGACGCCATCAATATGTACACCCTGCAACAGCTCCATAAGGCTGATCGAAAAGGCCTCCCAGGTGGGGAGGAAAGGAGGAGACTCAGCAGTTCATCAGTTGAGACATTAGGACAAAGTGTTTTCAACGAAACATCTTCAGACAACAAACCTGGCCCATCCATAGAAGACGAAGTCTTCCTGCAGCTGATGGATGCAGAGATGTTCAAAGATGACTCAAACCACTGTGTTGCACCCCTTCCTTTCCGACCACAGCGCCAGGTTCTCTCTAACAACCGTGAGTATGCCCTATCTCGACTTCACTCATTGCAAAAAAACTTTACAAAGAAAACCAAAAGTCAAAGATCAGTTTCTTGAGTTTATGGATAAAATATTTCAGAATAATCACGCAGAGGTTGCCCCACCACTAAAACAAAATGAGGAATGCTGGTATCTGCCAACTTTTGGAGTCTTCACCCACAAAAGCCAGATAACATACGCGTGGTGTTTGACTCCAGCGCAAAGTATTCAGGGATGTCTCTTAACAACGCCCTGCTAAAAGGCCCAGATCTCAACAACTCTCTTGTGGGTCTCTTAATCCGTTTTCGGAAAGAACAAGTGGCTGCACTTGGAGATATACAGCAGATGTTCCACTGATTTCTTGTTCGCAGTGATCACCGGAACTACCTGAGATTTTTTGTGGCACAGAGACAATGATATGTCGAAAGAGATCATCGACTATAGAATGCGGTGCACGTGTTCGGGAACAGCCCGTCTCCCTCTGTAGCCATCTACGGACTCAGGAAAGCCATCCAAGAAGGTGCTTACAAATACGGACCAGATACAGTTGAGTTTGTTGAACGCCATTTTTATGTTGATGATGGCCTCATCAGTGTGCCTACAGACGAAGAAGCCATCAGTCTCCTCAAGAGAACTCAAGCCTCCCTCAGCGAATCAAACTTGAGGCTGCACAAGTTTGCTTCAAACAGCGACGGTGTTCTGAAAGCATTTGCACCGGAAGATCGAGCTGTCCTCAAAGATCTGGACCTCAGCGGAGAAGCAACAGCTGTGCAGCGCAGCTTGGGTCTGCTGTGGGTAACAACCACAGACACCTTCACTTTCAAAGCATCTGAAGACAAAAAGCCTTTTACACGCAGAGGAGTTCTGTCAACAGTGAACAGCATCTTCGATCCTCTTGGCATGCTGGCACCCATCACTATCGAAGGCAAATATCTGCTGAGAGAGTTCTGTGCTGACAAGTTTGAATGGGATGCTCCTCTTCCAGAAGAAAAGCTCAAACAGTGGGAGTTATGGAGAGACTCTTTGCACGATCTTAAAGAGCTGCACATTCCAAGACCGTATATACCAACATCACTTTCCAAAGCTGAACATAAAGAGCTGTGTGTGTTCTCTGACGCGTCAGTCAAAGCCATCGGAGCAGTGGCATACCTCAGAACCATCCAAGCTGAAGGACATGTAAATGTTGGCTTCATTCTCGGAAAAGCTAAACTAGCTCCGCTTTCCCAGCCCACCATTCCCCGGCTGGAACTTTGTGGTGCAGTATTGGCTGTGGAAGTTGCTGACATCATCCAAGATGAGCTAGACCTAAAATTGGACTCAGTCAAGTTTTTCTGTGACAGCAAGGTTGTGCTCGGATATATTAACAATCAGACTAAACGTTTTCATGTCTACGTTCACAAACCGCGTCCAAACGCATCCATCAGTCTACAAAACCAGATCAGTGGTTCTACGTTCACACAAGACAACCCTGCGGACCATGCTTCCAGGTCAGTTCCAGCATTCACACCTAACAAACACAACATGGTTCCGCTGGACCAGCTTTCCTGTACAAGTCAGAACTTGGTCCTGCAGACACAAAACAGACTTACGAACTTGTGAATCCAGAAACTGACACAGAGATACACAGCGAAGTGAGAAGTTATTTGACACAAAGTCAAGAAAGGAGTCTTGCCACACGTTTCCAACGTTTTTCATCCATGCATTCACTCACCAGGGCAATAGCAACTCTCCTTCACATAGTCAAGACTTACAACCAAAACAACTTTGGCAGTTGCAAAGGATGGCACCGCTGCAAGCTTCCACGCACTCCTGATGAGCTGACTCAAGCTAAACGTGTCATAATCAAAGCAGCTCAAGACGAGTTCTTCTTACAAGAAACAAAAGCTCTAGGAGTGACAAAGTCTGTGCCCAGAAACAGTGCCCTTTTAAAGCTGAATCCCATTCTGAAAAGATGACTTGATTTGTGTCGGTGGCAGACTAAAACACGCCCAGATGAACACAACAGAAAGGAACCCCATCATCTTGCCCAAGAACAGTCACATTTCTCTGCTTCTGGTGAGACAATACCACGAACAAGTCAAACACCAAGGTCGGCACTTTACTGAGGGGGGCGCTCAGAGCAGCAGGCTACTGGGTTGTAGGAGGGAAACAACTCATTGCCTCCGTTTTACACAAATGTGTGACATGCCGACAGTTGCGAAGAAGAAGTAAGAACAACAGCTTATGGCCGACCTGCCACCAGAACGCTTACAGGTGTCTCCACCCTTCACCTACTTGGAGTGGACGTGTTTGGCCCCTGGACTGTTGTTTCCAGACGCACCAGAGGTGGCCACGCCGAGAGCAAACGATGGGCTATGCTCTTCTGCTGCATGACGTCCCGTGCAGATTCACATCGAGATTATCGCCTCCTTGGACACCTCCAGCTGTATTAATGCACTGAGACGATTCTTTGCTATACGTGGACCTGCCAAGCAGATACGATCGGATTGTGGAACAAACTTCGTGGCGGCTGCCAAAAAACTGGGACTGAGTCAAAAGGAACCAAATGCGTCAATGCAGACTTTCCTGAGCCAGCAGAACTGTGAGTGGGTGTTTAATCCACCTCACAGTTCCCATATGGGCGGGTCCTGGGAGAGGCTAATTGGATTGACAAGCGCATCCTGGACGGCATCCTGCTCAGAGAAAACATTCAGCTCACTCATGATGTTTTGTGCACCCTAATGATGGAGTAACTGCAATAAACATGCCAATGCCAGACCGCTTGTTTCCCGTCTCTGATCAGCTTCCAATTATCCAGTACTGCTATGACTTCACACAGTTGTACCTGGCTATGATATTCTCACACAGAAAGTAGGAGTGCAGCCTCTCCTGAGGAACAGTTCACAAACAAAGACCTCTATAGCAAACAGTGGAGACAAGTGCAAGCTTTTGCAGATGAGTTCTGGCGTCGCTGGCGCCAGGAGTTTCTTCCAACACTTCAAGCTCGGAGGAAATGGACTGCAGCAAAGAGGAATGTGAAAGAAGGGGATATTGTACTTTTGAAGGACTGTCAAAATGCACGCAACAAATGGCCGATGGCAAAGATTACTGCTGTCTTCCCAGGAAGAGATGGCAGAGTCAGAGAAGTGCAACTCAAGACATCAGAGCAAGGAACTGTTAAGACATTCCGGAGACCTATTTCAGAAATAGTTATTCTTTTGCCAGTAGATTAGAATGGACATGTTATGTTTTGAGTTAAGTAGTGACCTCATTAGGTCAGGCGGGGAGTGTTCTGCCTTTCAGGCACGTTTTTAATATGCAGGTGTGCAAGAGACTTTTATTTTGAAATTGCCGCTCTTATTTTGGCGGGTCGCACTAGCCGGACGTGCAGGAGAGTTTTTCCCGAGCAGCAGAGAATGCCGGTTGACGCTGCAAGCTGATATCCTGCCGTTTTTATGTTATCATCTGCCTTTCTCCCACAGAAGCAACACCTGTAGGTACTCAGTGAGGGTTTAATGAGTTTTTGGGATGTAACTTTTGTTTTACATGTTCTTAAAACTTAAAGGTTAAAAGTTAGACTTTTTAAATGCTGTGCTACAAGTCTTATTCAGTTCAGCACATTGTTAAAATAAATTAATGAAAGCTAAAAATGAGTAATTCATTTGATGTTGTTAAAAAAGAATGCTAATAATTGTTTTTTTTTTTTATTTCTATATTTTTTACAGTTTCACTTTGTACACGAGAGTGCAAGAATGTGTATTAAAACAACATCGGAAAGGACACGTCTTGTTTTCTTGTGAACCAAAGTTTAGCTAGCTGTCTAGCTGAAGACTACGCTACACTTCAGCGAGGACAGTACAGTGATATTGTTATAACTCTTCAACAGTTGATGCAATTGACGAAAGTTATTCTGAAGAAACTCAGCCTCATGCTGCTGAAAGGAGGATGTAATCAACATAAATCAGCTGATTCTGCTGCGGAAAAAAAGACTTTTGATACGGGCCCTGCACCAATATGTAATGTTTAGAACGTAAAATATTGAAGAACTTTGAGGATAGAAAACTGGAAAACATTTTCAAGTTTTGGTGTCAAATGATCCAAAACAGCAGTGATTTTTATCCTTTTTATGTTGTTTATGTTACTGCTGAACTTAACCAGAAGGTTGACAAAAAAGTTTAAATTGAAAAACAAAATTTCTTTCTATCTGAATTAGGGCTGGGCGATAAAACGATAATTATCTCGATAGAACATTTTTTCAATAGAAGAATGAGTCTATCGCGATAGACTTTTATTTTGAAGGGTCCGCAAATGACACTTGCGAGCGAACAGTTTCTCTTATTTGACGAGTAAAAGTTAGAGTTAGTTGCCACAGGGCGAGTAAGTGTTTGTATCTAATTATTGTGTTTATTAGCTCTCATTTCTGTCATTTTTTGGTCTCCACTCCACATTCTTCATTTTAAAAAGTTAAAGTCGTGGTTTGATTGGTGAATTGTTGAGCTTGATTGGTGAATCGTATCGCATCGCCACCTTAACAACGATCCACAGCCCTAGTCCCAACTGATTTAGTATTTGCTTTAAACGTCAGGAGGAGAGATTGATACTTACAAAGAGCTTCTTCTTTAAGCAGTTTACTTGTTTTTTTTTTGTGGATTTCTCCTGTATTCCTGGAGTTTCTCCAAAAAGCGCAGTTGACTCTCCTGCACGCTCCTCTGCACAGGCCGGTCCCCATTCTGCTTCCAGACCCCCTCCTCGAAGAATACACGCATTTTCAATGGGTAAGGAGTAGGAGTTTAACGGATCACAAAACTTAGGGTTTTAGGGTCAATTTTTGGATCAGTAAAAAGTAAAAAAAAAAAAAAAAGTGACAAAACAACAATATAAAAGCCAAATTAATTTTTGGAAACACTTCAAATCATATACTCAATAAGCATTTAAAGTACTTCACACACACAATTTTGATATATGCAACATCAAAACATTTGGTCATTGAAGCCTATTTATTAAAACAAAACATATTTAAACTTTGAACACAAACAAAATGTTAAAACATGTAGTTCTCTTTCAACATTCATTCGGTATCTCACTATGGGACACGCCCCCTATGCGCTGTCCCCTTTTTTCATTACGTCAGTCCTGACTGGCCGACAGGAAGTGACGTCCACTCTAGGAGGAGGGACTTCCTTCTATTATAAGAGTGGGGCATCACCTTTCTCTCCTTAGTCTAACGCCTCTTCTCGCTCCCAGAAGCACGATCTCAGAGGACTCTTGTAACAGCGGATTAGCTTTACTGTTCACAGAGCGGGCTAACCACTCGGTCGCCGAACGCTGGCCACCATACTAGCTACCCGAAGCTTCCGTTTTTATCGGAGCTCAAAAGAGAAAAGAGCCTAAACCTGTCCTCACCATGGACACAGTCAGGCAGCCATCGAGAGCGTGCATGTGTGGGAACAAAATAGCAGGAGCAGACACCCACTTTGCTTGTGCTTGTGTCTGGGGCTGCCCAGGATGCGTTAGCATCTCCGGTCACGTGTGAACACTGCACACGGCTCTCCACCAAAACCCGCAAACGGGTTTCGCGACAAGTGAGCCGATCAGCGGCTGACCCGATGATGGGGGTAGCCATCCCCCCGCCGCCGGAGTTAACCGACTGCGCCTGCGGAAATTCTTCTCTCATGGACGCCAGCTGGGGCCAAGAACCCTACTATTGGGAGCTCGGCGCTTGACTGGGCTGGCATGGAGGAGAGTGGTTTTGCCCACATTCCTCCAGTGGAACCTCTGCTGGCGTCCCACCTGCACCCGACGCAGAAGCCCAGCATGACCTCCGCGAGCCCCGCCTTGCCCTCTAAGTCCGATGGGTTCCAGTCTACGCTGACCGACCGAGGCTACAAGGCGGTAGCCTAGTCAGTAAAGGCCCTGAATGCATCATCTCTGCTCCTTGCTTATCAGGCGGAAATTCAGGAGCAGATGTCAGCCTCTCCAACCTCAGACCCGTGGAATGAACTGTGCGTGGTGACAGACCTCTGCCTGCGCCTACACAGGTCTGTTGTCCAAGCCGCCGGGCGGGCTATGGCCCTCATGGTGACTCAGGAGAGGGCGAGATGGCTGAACCTCTCGAGCCTGTCTCAGAAGGAGAAGGCTCATCTCTTCGACGTTCCTGTGGACCCAAAAGGTTTATTCGGACCAGCTGTGGCCACGATGCAGAAACGGTGCGAGGAAAAGAAGAGAGAAGGCGAGGCTCTCCAGCTCTGCCTGCCCAGGAAGGCACCCCCTCTCTCAGCTGCACCGCGTCAGACCTTCGCTCAGACTGTGGCTCGACCGGCTTTTCGCATTCCCAGGCGTCAGCCCCAACCACAGTTGGACGGCCGCGGTCACGGCAAACCCACGGAGCTGAAAGGCGCGTGGACCAAGAAGCCTTTTGCTCCCAAGGTGTCACCGGGAAACCAGCCGTCCCCGTCGAGCACCGGGAGCTCCAAGAAAAAGAGACGTGCCACGTGAGGCACTCTCTAACGGGAGGGGGAGCGGGTTCGGCCAGACACCTGCCCTTACCCTTCCAGACAACGTTCTATTCTGTTCAGAGTTGACATGTTCCAAGCCCTCCAAAAGGCGTGCAGAGGATGTGCTGGTGCTCCCAGCACACAGCCAGTTGAAAAGGAGGGAGACTGGACCAGCAGAAAGCTCAGTGGAGCCACAGCTGTGTTCAGGAACACACCAGTGCAAAGATGTTCTGTTATTAAACAAAATGTGTTCAATAACAGTTTTCCCGTGCGCACGTCTCAGTTCAATTCTCATGACGCGCACACACAGGGACAGGGCAGTGCAGAGACATTTGGAGGGGCAGGTGCTCAAAGTTAAAAAAAGGGCACATGGAACAAAAATTTGAAGCACCGTACAACATACCTTACAATATAACTGAACTGTCGTAACCCATATTCATGAAGAATGCAACACGGAATCACGACATACTATCATACATCAAGACAATATAATATAAACTTTATCCCACATTAACAAAATTCACTCATTACAGCAGCAAAAACAGTTAAGACAGACAGTACAATTAGACAACACAAGACAAGCAAGGATTAATAAAGGTACCCATGGGGGGAAAAAAAACAACTATCGGCTTTAGTCCATGTGCATTAAGTAGGCTACAAGAAAAAACCTATGGACATTTTGAAGTGAAGGCTAGAGAATATTGCTTGTTGCAGGTAGTTGTATTAACAAATACAATGTATAGTCAATAAGCATACAGTGGAGTGGTTAAGTAGCGCAAGTACATACATGTTTTACGTGTCATTGTCCACATCTGACATCTTTGGTAGAAGGCAGTGCAAAGCAAGTGTAGTCTGTTTTACCTGGTGGGATACATTGTACAGTTTCTGTTGAGGGGGATGGAGGAAAGGCTGCTGCTGCTAATATTCCTGGTGATAGGCTGTATGATCTGAGAGTGTAGCAACTAAAAGGAGCATGGGAGAGATGGTAGCTGATTACACAATTGTTATGTGACCATGACAAGATACAAAGATAAGACATTGGAGATGGTTCACTGTGACTGACCTGCTAAACTGCTGATAGTTTGGTGGAGACTTCTTACTGAGAGAGGCCGTAGCCAAGGTTGACTGCTGGAAATAAACAGAACATGGTGCTCTTGGGAAAGCTGGCTAGACACCAACAACTGCTGCAGGTAGAGATTATAAGTGAAAAGATTAAAAAATAATAATTTTAAGGGGAATATTAGTGGGGAAATGATAGAGGAGGTGTGTGTGTATACGTTTATCTTGATTTCTTTAAGAGGATCAATGTGGAGACACAGGTTAGCATGTACAGTACAGTAGTGTAGCTGTGTCATATACCTTGAACTTGGACCTTTTCAGCAACACAGTACACAAACAAATTTAGAACAAAGGTCAGTAAAAAAAGATCATGGAAATTATTACTTTCCAAAAGACATTTATTTGGCCCCATGGCCTCTTACAAAAACAGTAAGAATATGAATGTTGTCAGTCTAAATGAAGACACAAAGAAAGATACATATATACATATTACACATAACAAAAAAATAAGTTGCAACCAGAACAGTTCACTTTCCTTCAGGCTTCTTAGCTTTTTCTGACAGTTGTGTGTATGTGTGTGTTTGTCTGTGAGTGTGTGTGCTCTATTAGCATCATTTACACATCACAAAGTAGCATTGGTCTTTGTTGCAGTTATAAGAGCAACTTCCTGTTGCCCAAGCTCCGAAAAATGTCAATGACTTCACTGTTGTCGATTGGTATGTCTTTCTCAATTGCCAATAAAAGAAGCTCTGACAACCTCTCCTCTGTGCAAAGGGTGCGAAGTTTTGTCTTCACCAGCTTTAGTTTGGAGAAGGAACGTTCCACAGTTGCTGTAGACACTGGAAGTGTGCCACGTCCTCAGCAGCTCAGTCAAGTTCGGGAAAACCAGATGTGCATTGTTTTCTTTGACCACTGAAAGAATAGATGTCACACTGATCGGTGACGGGCATGTGTATGAGGTATGGAAGACTTTAAGTTCAGTTCTTAATTTCTCTTCCTCTTCAATGCTGTAGAACTGGCAGAGTTTCTTCACAGCTTGCAGTGCTTCTGTTGAAATGCTTGCTGTTTTCCAGTTCTCTGGGACTGTCAGGCAATGGAGGGCATTCACGATTTCCCATGTGGAATTATCTTCTCCCTTAAAGCGTCTCTTCAGCTCTTGAGTCATTGTGTCCACAAAAGTGTAATACACTTTGACATGGTAGTAGTCTTGCAAAGTGGGGAAAGCATGGTCAACAGTAGCTGTTGTGGCTGTAAACTTGAATTTTGCTGGCATTTTTTTCCTCCTAGCTTGACCAGGAATCTCTAGTGGGGGGTCCAGGCCCACTGATGCAGCCTTCTCTGTAGCCTGTTCATACAAGTTTGTAAACTCTTCCTCTGTTCTGCTGTGGGCCAGTCTCTGAAAAACTCCATCAACAATCTTGTATGCTGCAGCCAGGTCTATGTTTTTTTGCTGCAAAGCATCTGAAGCAATTCCAGTCACCTGGAAGATTGGGCAGGTGATTTCCAGACACAGAAAGAATTCAAAATTGATGCTTTTCAGAAGGATCATTGCATCACCTGCTGAAGAGTCTGGGGGATCTTGTTGTGTCATTTCCTCAAGAAACTGCATGACAGCTGGGAGGACCTTCCTCAGAGTGCGAAGGGCAGTTTCCCTGCAGGCCCACCGTGTGTCCGACAGCTTCTGCAGCTCTAGTGGCCGTTGATCTGGGCGCATTGTTTTCTGCATTTCTATAAAGGCTGAGTGTCGCTTGGATGAGTTTGCAACAAAAGTATAAAGTTTTTCAACTAAATTGAAAAAATTGACGAAACACATGGCTGACTTTGCACTCTCTACCAATACAAGATTAAGGCAATGTGCCTGACAGTGTACATACAAGGCCTTTGGATTTCTATGAAGGATTCTTGACTGAAGTCCCTTAAAGCGTCCACTCATGTTTGCCGCTCCATCGTAACCTTGACCCCGGATGTTTTCTAGCTTTAGATCATTCTCCTCCAGAAGAGCTACCACTGCCTTTTCCAGAGAATCTCCACTGGTAGATTGTACATTGCAGACTTGCAGGAAGCGCTCCTTTATGCTCATGTTGTGAACAAATCTGACAACAAAAGAAACCTGTTCGGTGTGGGAAACATCTGTGGTTTCATCCATTAGTATTGCAAATGTTTTGCTTTCCTGAATTTCTTTTTGGATGACACGTTTCACAGATATGGCCAAAGATTTGATTATATCATTCTGACTCCTGTTGGAGAGGAGTGACACCAGAGGTCTTTTAACATGTCCCTGCTTCTCCTTTATGGCATCAAGGTGTAATTTAATTACACTGTCATATTTACTGAACAATTCCACCAGCTCTAAGAAATTACCTCGATTTTGGCTTGATGTGGATTCGTCATCTCCTCTGAAAGGCATACCTTGTTTTGCCAGGTAAAGGATAATGGATATCAAGCGGGACAGAATTTCTCTGTTTTTCTCTCTCTCTTTCTCTTTTGCAGCTTGTAACTCATGGTCACCCACTTCAAGAGCTGTCTCCAACGATTTTTTCTTGAATGTGTTCCACCTCACCATACCACACATGTGAGACTCTGAGGCACTGTGCTCTTTAATTTTCTCTAAAGCTTCTCTCCACCTATTATTCCTTCAGTTTTCAAGTTTACGGCTTGCGTATTTTTCATCATTCATAATAGACGGCAACTGAAACAAAACATGGCGTCAGCACTTGGGGAATACTCTAGCCATGGGTTATTTTTCATACCACTTCTTCTGAAATGACCGTCCCTCTTGATTTTTTGGAAATGATTCAAGTTCTGGTTGGCAAGGTCCAATATTGTCACACATTTCAATGAATGCTTCATCATATTTGATGTTTAACTGCAGGACATGGGCAGGATCAGTTGGGTGGGGAAGTGCAAGTATATCTGAGAATGGCCTCCCTCTAGTTTCAGTCTCCTCGTGGCTTGCTGCTCCCTCTACCTCAATGTTCTCTGTGGGCTGTGATTCACCCTCTGCCTCTCTTACTCCAACCTCTGTCTCCTGGCTTGCTGCTTCCTCTATCTCAATGTTCTCTGAGGGCTGCTCAATGTCTGACAACTTTCCTCCAGCCTCTGTCTCCTCCTGGTATTCTGTTTCCATTCTGCTCTCATCTCCCTGTTGCACACTATCTTCCTCTTTCTCTCCTTCCATTTCCTCATCTGATGTATCACTCTCCACTAGCTGTGCATCTAGAAACAAGGCACAATTTGCTCATGGATTAATCTAATGAACTCTTAAACAACTCCTCATAAATACAAAAAAAAAAAAAAAACTAAATCATGGCAGAAAACAGAACAACAACAGTGAAACTGTGCTTGCTATTATTTCCTATAAATGAATACCTCTGCAATGTAAGGCTGGTACATGTGTTATTTTTACCTTTTGGGCTCTTTGACATCCAGCTGGTGAGTGATCTAGTGCCTTTTGCAGCCTCAGACAGCTCCTTTCGCTTTTCCCTCAACCTCCTCTCCTTACGAGGCATCTTTCCTGTGATATGATTGACAATCTGATGTACATAAAACACAAACACAAACAATGACATTTCATACAGAAAAATACTAGTCACAAATTTGCTCTATGGAGCTGAATCATGATCTGCCCTTAATTATTATTCATTAGTAAAAAAAAATAAAAAAAATAAATGAAATAATGTGTCTTTGCATTTGTAAGTATTCATTTTTTATATAGCCCATATTTACAAAACACAGATTGCTAGCTTCAAGGAGACAAACTACGATTCAAAATTAACCGACACTGTAACCAAATAACGCTAGATTACTAATCTAAAAATTAGATTAAAATATCGGATGAAGGGACATTACAACAGTAACCAGAGCAAACGTTAACTGCTCCTAAATCAACCAAATCATCCAAATTTTTAGAGGGCCTATATAACGTTAAAAATAATTGCTCTAGACTTTGAGCGATGTTTTATTTTTTTGTTTTTTAGCATTGTTTTGCAGGGTCTTCCCTCCCCCACCTTCCTATGTGGACGGCACACGCAGCCCAACTAGCCTATCTTGGTGTAGGTATGTGACAAAAATGTTCAAATAAGGTTGATTGCTCTGATATTTATATCACTGGAACGGGCTGAAAGAGATCATTCCAACGGTATAAAAATCATTAAGATAGCTCAAAGAATAAGAAAGTTATGTCATGTTAAGTGATCAAAAGAAGGGTATAATTTTATTCCTGAATAAATAGCAAAACTGTGACATTTTTGAGACAAGAAACAAAAATCAGAGTCTTTAAATTGTCGTAACTTTCTCATTATTTGTCCAATCCACTAAAGGAGGGTATTGTTGGAAAGTGAATCAAGCGACCTGCAAGAATTAAGTCACACATTTAGTATTAAATCAATATTAATGTCAATATTAACAAATAATCATACAGAAATCTGCTCCTGTACACATTGCTTGCAGCCAATCAGCTTGCTAGATTTGGTCACGTGACCTCCCGTCCCAGCATTCAATTCTTGGACACGGAGGCTTGCGAATTAAAAAACAGTATCTGCTAATTGTTTTTTCCTCATGAAAATTACAGGAGATGTAGAATAAATCAACAGTAATCGACTAGTGGAAAATTAGACGACAACTAACTCTTTTTTTAAAGCTGACGTGTGGTTTTGTGAACTGCAATTTTCGGGGAAAATGTCCTAGCTTGTACTGCACGGATTTAAAAAAATCCAACAGCAGGTTAAAGAAAAAAATCTGGACTATAATACAAGTAGATGTGCTCGCATTATACTCTCCACCGATTTAGTTACGCTCGTTCTAAATAGAAGAGTACTCTGCAGCCTCGCGCGGAGGCTGAACAGCAGCTCTGCGGACAGTTCCGGCGCCGAAGCTGCACATATGCGCGGTCGCAAAACACACACAGCATGTCCACTTCACTGTCTGTCATTTTCCAAGAATATACCAAACAATTTGCACATTGAACAACAAATACCGCTGCATATCCTACTCACCGGTCCTTGGCCACTTCTTATCGTACTGCCAGGTCTTCAGGGCTGCAGCTCTGATGCTTCCGAGGAGGTCAGGGCAAGTTTACGCAGGTCACGTGATCCAGGGACCGAAATTGATTTTTTATTATTATTTTTTATTTTATTATATTATTTTTTTAAGGAGCACATACAGGCTTTTCCCAGACATATTTACAAAACTTAAAAAAAAAAAAAAAAAAAAAAAGGCACGTTGACAAAAGGGCACTTTGGGCATCAAGGGGCAAAGAGGCAGGTGCCCGAGCACCCAGCGCCCCCCCCCCCCCCCCCCCTCTGCACGTGCCTGCACAGGAAGAAAACACAAAAAGAGGAAAGAACGGTACACAGCCTGCGCTGCTGCACATCCCAAACGATCACGTTCATCGAGCTTTCTCTGAACTCAAAAGAATTTGGAGCGCGACTCTCCGCGGACAGAGTGAGAGCCTTTCAGGCTTGTCTGGCACTGTTCCGAAGGGGGGGCGTGTCTCCGGTTAAGGCAGTTTCTCAGACTGCTGGGTCTGATGGCGTCTGCATTAATTGTGGTCCCATTAGGTCGCCTATATATGCAGCCGTTTCAGCGGTGGGTGGCGTCGCTCAACCTGAGCCCCGCCCACCACGCTCACCGCAGAGTTCATGTAATGATGAGGTGTGCTCTCGCCCTCCGTCCATGGAGGAGCGCGCACTTCCTAACCAGGGGCGTTCTCTTCATCTGCGATCGAAGAGAATTTTCTCGCCCCTCCTCTGCTTCAACACACACCTTTTAACAGGGGCGCTTGCTCTACCTGGGGGCGCTAACTCGCTTGCCTCAGGCCGTTCTTAACACCACACAGATAATAAACACCAAAGAGGTCCAATTTTTGTACAAGCCAAGATGCTGCCGCCCCGGGCTACTGCCTGTGCCTAAAACTGCTACTGGCAGGGCGGATCTACTGTCCAGGGGCAACCCTCGCTACAGGTTGTGGAAGCTCCACAGCAATGTGGTGGCTCAGATTTGGACCATCTACGGTCGAGCAGAAATCAACCTTTTTGCGTCGGTGGAGAATGCGCAGTGTCCCAAGTTTTATTCCCTGACTGGTCAGGGCTCCTCACTGGGACTGGATGCATTAGCGCACGAATGGCCGAAGGTCCTGCTGTATGCGTTTCCTCCACTGGAGTTGATACCCCCACCCTGGCCAGGGTGCGCGGCGGGAAGCATTCTCTCATCTTGATAGCTCCACGCTGGCCAGGGAAACCCTGGCTAGCGGAGATATTTCAGCTGCTGAACAGAGAGCCATGGCCACTTCCCCTCCGCAGGGACCTGCTGTCGCAGGCGCGCGGGGAAATCTTCCATCGTCATCCAGGTCATATGGCACTATGGGCCTGGCCTGTGAGAGGCTAACGCCCCATTTACACTGGACGCGAAAGCGCCGCGAAGCGGCGTGGAACGGAGTCCGCTTCCATTTGGCGCCCTTGTTATCCTATGGCGTCGTTCACACAAGGCGCGGAGCGGAGCGGAGGGCCCGCGCGGTGCAGCAGATCGTTTCCGCGTCTGACCTATTTTGTGCGCGAGCCGCGAGCGTTCCGCGTCAATTCTGGCCGGGAGTTGCATCAAGATACATGAGAAAATCCGGTTTCTTTTCAAAATATAACCAGTTTTTCACAATAAAATGCCGCGATTGACAAATGTGATCATGTTTTTGTGTCTAAACAGACGGTAGACATGGATATAATCATACAATCACAACAAGCACGCAAACACGTGAAAGTTCGAGCACAGAGACACACAAAACACACGACAGACACGCACACTTTTTTTTTTTTTTTAGACTGACATGCACACACAGATCAACATGGATAGACTCCGGTGCGGGGTGAGGAGTTTCGGGAGTTAAAAAAACTACAACAGGGGCAGAGAGCAGCTCATCCTAGCAGAAACAGGGGGTAACATTTATAAAACACACAACACAGACAGACACGAGCGCGCACAGATCAACGTAGTGAGCAGACTCCGGAGCGGGGCTGCTGGTGTTTGGGAGAGAAAAGAGATGCAGAGAGCAGCTGCTCTTAGCAGAAATATGGGTTAATAATTTTAGTTTATTAATTTACCTACACACACACACCTGCGAGCGCGTGCGCACAGACACACACAAAACAGAGACGTACGCGCGCGCACACAGGCAGGGAGCAGTTTTTCGTAGCAGAAACATGGGTTAATGTCTTTAGGTTATGAAATTATCAACCATGATGGGAAAAACAAAAAAAGCTCTAGCAGAAGCGCCTGTGGACCGCCGCGGAAAAATGCACGTCTGGTGTGAACTAAAGAGCGGAGCGGAAGCGGCGCGGACTCCGCTCCGCTTCGCGGCGCTTCCGCGTCCAGTGTGACCCCGACATAAACCTGACCTCCACTGGCCTCCCACAAAACGTTGTGGAAACGATTCAAAATGCCAGAGCTTCCTCTACACGTTTGGTGTATGATGGAAAATGGCGTGCGTTTGAGGACTGGTGCGCTAAAACCGCTGTGGTGGCTTATCAGAGTTCTGTGGCTGACATCCTGTCATCGTGGTACAGTTCATGAGGGGAGCGCGCCGGCTTCGGCCGGTGTCCAGGAGCCTGGTCGCTCCTTGGGATTTACCTTTGGTGCTCGATGTGTTGACACGTTCACCCTTGAACCTCTCCAGCAGGTCGAGCTTAAGGTGCTCTCCTTAAAAACGGCTTTGCTGATCGCACTGGTTTCTGCAAAACGTGTGAGCGATATCCATGCGTTGTCGGTTAACCCGTCATGCATGCAATTCTCCAGGGGGGATTCAAGGGTTCTGTTGAAACCCAACCCTGCCTTTTTACCCAAGGTTTTTGATTCGGCTGTGTCGAGCCGCCCTCTCGAGCTATCAGCCTTCTACCCACCGCCCTTTGCCTCTGTTGAGCAAGAGCAGCTTCATGCGCCCTGCCCAGTCCGAGCTCTGCGCATTTATACAGAAGTGACAGCTGACTTCAGAAAGTCAGAACAGCTGTTTGTGTCGTGTGCCCCACCGCACAAAGGTAGACCTCTCACTAAGCAACGTCTGTCACGTTGGATTGTGGAGGTTATTATCATGGCTTATAATGTCAGGGGATTGGAACCCCCTGCTGGTCTGCGGGCTCACTCCACATGTGGAATGGCCTCCTCTTGGGCACTGTTTCAAGGGATTTCGGTGGGTGACATATGTGAGGCTGCCAGCTGGGCCTCACTTCACACCAGATTCTATAAACTGGATGTGACCACACCAACTCTGTCTCATGCAGTGTTAGGTGTGGCTTCTGCGCCAGTTTTGAATGACCGTGCTTCTTAGTCTTCAAGTAAGCCTGTCTGGCAATCCGGGAGTCTCAATATCCCATAGTGAGATACCGAATGAATGTTGAAAGAGAACGTAAGGTTAAGAAATTAACCCCGGTTCTCTGAAACATGAGTTGAGGTATCTTCACCAGACACCCTTTTTGCCTGGAGCGAGAAGAGGTGAGCTTTCTTAGACTGAGGAGAAAAGGTGATGCCCTACTCTTATAATAGAAGGAAGTCTCTCCTCCTAGAGTGGACGTCACTTCCTGTCGGCCAGTCAGGACTGGTGTAATGAAAAAAAGCTTCTGGGGACAGCACATAGGGGGTGTGTCCCATAGTGAGATACCTTACTCATGTTTCAGAGAACCAGGGTTAATTTCTTAACCTTACGTTTCTGATGACATTTACATGTTTTTTGTTCAAATTTAATAGTGTTGAAAATACCAAATCTATCTGGATTATTCCTTAAAAATTAAATCATACATAAAACAATTACAATTGTTTTTTTGGTATTAATTTCTTTATTGAAACTAACATGTAAAACGTGGCACTTCCGCGCCCGCTTTTCCTGATGATTTTTGACATCTTTGGCCTTCCATACAATTGTCCGGCAGACGGCACGTGTCCCGAACCGTGGCCTCTGATCCGTGGCCTCTGATCCTTACGGACCATGGATTTTCTGTGATTCGTTACACCCCTAGTAAGGAGTCTGGAATCCGACTTTTCTGTCTTTCAGCACTTTCTTTGCTTGGTTGTATTCTATACGTTTCTTCTGGATTAGTGGGGGGTAATCGTGGTCCACAAAGAAGCAGTTTTTGTTGTACATGGTTTGTTTCTTCTGTCAGGCTCTTTATATCACTTCTTCTTTGGCTCTTAAGTTTAAGAACTTGTCTAGGATTGGACTGTGGCGTAGCAGAGCTCTGTGGGCTCTTTCTATCTTCTCCTCGTAATCACGTGTAATATCCAGTGTCTCAAAAATCTGTTTTTCTAGAAAGACGATCATATTAGTGCTTTCCACCTCCTGCTCGGTTAGCTTTACTTCCATGCTATCCTGTCACTGTAGAAGTTGCTTTGATTTTGCTTGCATAGTTGTTTCCACGTCATTAATACGAGTTTCCGCTTCATCTGTTCGAGCCTCGGCCTTCAGCTGGTTTCTTTGGATCTCTGAAAGTTCTCATTCATTGTCCCATCGGAAGCTTTTAATTCTTTTGGGATCTCTGCCAGGCTAGCTGGTTCGGGTTTGCTTTGATCATTAGCCTCGTGTTTGGAGGAGCGACTCCGAACACCCTAGAATTTGAATTGAGGTATTCCAGTTGAATTGTGTGATGGATCAAACCATTTATGGTTCAGAACTTCCACATCATGATCTTCAGCTCCAGTAATGATGACAGTCCTGGCCCCAAGCCCCACCCTTCTCACTGGATATTCAAATTTTAGGTGTGGGTGGAGTCTTTCTCCAACTTCCTTGTTTGGTCAGCCTTTAAATAAACCTGTCACAGTGAAAGAGAAATGTATTGGTAGTTTTTATATATTTTTTTGTTATTTGTCCATTTATCCCAAGTCATACCGTCATCACAGTTTGAAACAGATATCGTATGTCTCATATTTTTCTGATATAATGCAGACCTAAACAATACAAAATGATAAGTTAACACTTTCTTGTGATTGTGTCTCTGCAGTCCTCCCCCAACATTTGGTGATCAAAGATGAAGATCTCTGCAACCAGCAGAGGAACTTCAGCGTGGAACAGAATGATCCAGAACCTACACAGACCAAAGAGGAACTGGAGGAACCAGAACTTCTACAGGTTAAAAAAGAGCAAGAAGAAGAAGAACCTCCTCAGATTGATGAGGAACTGGAGGAACCAGAACCACCACAAATAAAAAAGGAACAAGAACAAGTCTACATCAGTCAGGATGAAGAACATCTTGATCTGAAGCAGGAGACTGATACCTTGATGGAGATTCCTACTTATGAGCAAAGTGAGAACAGTGAAGCAGATCTAAACAATCAGCAGAGCTTTAATGGAACTGATAGTCAGGATGAAGAATTAAGACAAGATGAAAAATCAACATCAACTACAGAAGAAGAGACAGACCTACAGAACAGAGATCAGAGAAAAAGAGACAGAGGTCATGTCCTAAGTGTGGACAACTCTCACATTTCAGAAAGTCAGTGCTGCTCTGATGTTGGAAAACAATTCAAGAAAGGAACTTTGGGCAGGAAGCACAAACAATCTGTTCAACATTCTGTTGAAAGACCTTATGTCTGTGAGGAATGTGGTAAGATATTTGGTTATAAATCTTTGTTTAGAATTCACATGAGAACTCATAAAGGAGAAAAGCCTCATTCTTGTAAAGAATGTGATAAAAGTTTTAATTGTAAATCTTATCTTAAGAGACATATGACAACTCATACAAAAGAGAAGCCTTTTTCTTGTAAAGAATGTAATAAAAGGTTTGGTCGATTATTTTCTCTCAAAACACATATGAAAACTCATACAGGAGAGAAGCCTTTTTCCTGTAAAGAATGTGATAAAGAGTTTGGTCATTTAGGTAATCTCAAAACACACATGAGAACTCATACAGGAGAGAAGCTTTTTTTGTGTAAAGAGTGTGATAAAAGTTTTTATCATAAATCTTTTCTTAAGAGACATATGACAACTCATACAAAAGAGAAGCATTTTTCTTGTAATGAATGTGATAAAAAGTTCGGTCATTTATTTACTCTCAAAACACACATGAGAACTCATACAGGAGAGAAGCCTTTTTCCTGTAAAGAATGTGATAAAAGGTTTATTCATAAATCTTATATTAAGAGACATATGATGACTCATACAGGAGAGAAGCCTTTTTCCTGTAAAGAATGTGATAAAAGTTTGGTCATTTATGTAATCTCAAAACACACATGAGAACTCATACAGGAGAGAAGCCTTTTTCCTGTAAAGAATGTGATAAAGAGTTTGGTCATTTACGTAATCTCAAAACACACATGAGAACTCATACAGGAGAGAAGCTTTTTTTGTGTAAAGAATGTGATAAAAGTTTTAATCATAAATCTTATCTTAAGAGACATATGTCAACTCATACAAAAGAGAAGCCTTTTTCTTGTAAAGAATGTAATAAAAGGTTTGGTCGATTATTTTCTCTCAAAAGACACATAAGAACTCATACAGGAGAGAAGCCTTTTTCTTGTAAAGAATGTGATAAAAAGTTTGGTCATTTATGTCATCTCAAAACACACATGAGAACTCATACACGAGAGAAGCCTTTTTTTCCAGACAAAAATTCTAATTTGAGCATAAAGTAAAAATCTTGCAAATCAAAAATAAGGAAATCTTACAGCGCAGGAATCATACAGAATAATGGTTTGAATAGGAAGATTGCAATATTGTGATTTTATTTAATAGGCAATAAAAACAACCCATAGCTTTTCTGCCTAACAATTAGAATTTAAAATGTGAACAACAGTGTTCCTCACAGGGTCCTAAAAAGTCTTAAAATAATAATTTAAAATTTGGAAATAAGGCCTTAAAAACCGTGAAATAAGTCTTACATTTTGATATTTTGGTGTTGAAAATGGTGCAATTTAAAACTTATTCCGTATGACTTATCCAGTGTAAAGTTTTTTGTCTGGTTCGTTTTTAACTACTGTAGCAGCCATGATCATGTGTCTTTATGATTTCACTTTTTTTGTTTAGTCACGTGATGAGGAAAGACATTATTAGCCGGACCTGTCACCTGGGTTCAGTTGGTTCTGCTGGTTCTGAGAGGGTGTACAGGGCCCAATGTTTTTTGTTGACCGCTTTAGTTGCTTTTATTTTGAAATGATATTTGCTTTAATCGTTTACACAACTTATGTTATCCGTGTCTATGAACTTTAATAAATCAAGACACATTCAGTGGTCTTTTTTTGTCGTCTTTTTGGAGCGCGTCACAAAGAAGGTCCTGCCGCAGCCTCTCTGGCGGCTCATAAGTCTGCAGCCGCTACAACTACATCAGTGTAAGTAAAGTGCGTTTATCCACACGCTGGATGTTAACCAGCGTACAAGGAGGTGAGCAGCTAGTTGTGATCATTGGTTGTGACCAGGACTCAAAGAGAGCTGGAACGGTTCAGTACTGTGTACCAGTATAATATCTGGCGGAGGTACGCATGGCTGTGTGTCCGGTATTTGCTGTTTTAACTCTTACCCCGGGCTCACACCACTAGCGCTACAGCTCAGGTGCAATGTGGGAGTGGTCTAGCTACAGCCAACGGCTCATATTAGCTACCAGCTGGCTGCAGCCACAGGGTCTGTTGCAGACCTCTCAAAACTCCAAACTCACATACGTTCACACTATCTCCCCTTTGTTTGCTGTGTTTCAGCTGCATCGTCCGGAGAAAATTTTAACCAAACGAAACTGATCCATAGCACCACAGCAGCCTGACCGCAGAGGCAGGACATGAACGTCCTCAGTGGGATTTCATCTCACACTCTTAGAGTTACGTAAAGACTGCGGTGCTCTCATCTGAACTTTAACGCTAGCGGTGTGAGCCCGGGGTCAGACAAGAGCAGCTACAGGCTGATGCAGCTAAAACTGTGAACCAGACTGCACTTTATCTCATCATTTTAGCCTCCCTTTGGTTATAATGCCTTATTGTTATGAAATAGGATTTACGTTCCTGTCTCTGCTAACGCTAATCACTAATTCTATCGTTTCTATAAACAAACCCATCATGTATGCGCTCTTACGGGGTACGTTTGATTTGTTCTCTGGGGACGCTCAATTCATTCACAGTCAAGTATGAATATTTCTATGCTAGATGGAAGTTGGTTTATTTATCTGTTACCGTATTTTCATAGGGCGCACTGGATGTTAGGGCGCAGTTTGAGTTATTGGTGCTTTATCTGTATTTAACAAATACATAAGGCGCTCTTGACTGTAAGGCGTGGGCGTAGTAAAACTAGGGTTGGTCACCGAAGTTTGATTCTCCCGAAACCTAAACAAGCTGCTGCAAACAGAGCAGCAGTTCATTAAAGGTCTATTGGTCTTTGGACATGTCAATCATTTCTACTTTCTTCAGTACTGTGAAGTTTTAGCCAATCCCTTTTCTTGTCCTGCCATAGTGGGCGGGCTCATATAAAAACGCTGTTTAGGTGAGCGACAGCGCGTGCTGCGTAGCGCTTGAAAGTCACAGCAGATCACAGAGTTTGACAGGTGCTGCATCACATCAGCCAATCAGGAACTCAACCTGCAGCACGGGCTTTTTCAGTGACCCGATCAGAATAAAGAAGTACAATACGAATCCATTCCGACTTTCTTTGTCCTGTTGGTGCGGCGGCTCTGTCTGCAGACAGCCTCCCTTTAGCGGGGTTTGCTCGCTTCACACGCCGGGGGAGAGACAGCGGGCAGTGGGACAAAGTCAAGTTTAACCGGATGTTATTCACAATCAAAGTTTAAAACAGCTGACAAGAAAGCCATAGTGAACGAGCATTCTAGTAGTACTTGAACGCATCCCTCACAGACGAATTTGTGAGGAGTTTAAAGAGCGTGAAAAGAGTCTCACGGTAAATTTGTGCGTAACTTAGAGGTGATTCGTGCGTATTTTAAAAATATTTTTGTGTGTTATTGGTTTCAAGCTGTTGTCATTTTAATTTGTGCATGTGTAAATTGTATTTTTTAATTTTTGTAATTTTTTTACTTAGGCACAAAATGTATTGTATGAGTAACAAATGAAGAATTATGCACGCAAAAATCCCAATTTATTCACAAATCAAGAGTTACGCACGCACAAATCAGAGAGTCTATTTTCTCTCCATAAGCGGCCGTGATCAAAAAGATTCGAGCTGTGCAGACAGAACCCTGCTTTTGAGGTATGTGAGACCGGTAACAGCAGTAACATGTCCACCGCACTAAAAGAAAAGTGCAGGAAATTTTAATAAAAGGAGGGGGAAATAAATATGGACACAGGCACTTAAAAAAAACAACGATCACATAAAATTAACTGGCTGAAAGTTCACAGGTTGCCTCAATAAAAACAAATTATCTGATATAAAATGTCAAATTAATTTGAACAATGAGATTTTTTAATTTCTGCTTGTGGGGAGAAGCGAGGGAGCACGGACACACACAGACACGCGCTCCCTCGCTGCGTCCCACACTTCACCATTCAATGTTCTTATGTAATACACCTTACAAAAAAAATCCCAAAAAAATAATACAGCGGGCCCAATGCTCTATAAGGCGTGCCGCACATTTTGGAGAAAATTTTAGACTTCCAGGTGTGCCTTTATGGTCGTGAAAATACGGTAGTTTGGAACGGGACGGGTTAGTTTGGTGTTTGTGTTCTTGTGATTCTGTTTTCTAGTAGAGATTAGTAGCAGTGTGAAGATGTTGTTCTCTCACTCACTGAAACTACACTTGTTTCTATTCTGTAATGAGATTTGTTTGTTGTTTTTTTAGTGTTTATGTACCAAACTACTCTTTGGAATATGTGGTGACAGATTCTTGAATGTTTCACATAATTTCACAATAATAAAGTTACAGACACGATGGATTGTGTTTATTATTATACTTAGAAAATACCAGTTTTTGATGGTTGTGTCTTTTTAATCATAACATCTCAAAAGTCACAAACAAAGTCATAAATATGTTTAAAGCAGCTACAAACATTTCACAGAGAATGAAACTTCAATCAAATGAAGTTTCTGACCTGCTGAAGATGTTTCTGAAGTGAGGAAACTTCTCTTTTCACGTCTGTCACATTTACTGCTCAACTGCTAAAGTCATCATGGAAAACATGGAGGATGTTGAGCGAGTAGCTGAAGTTTCTATGTTTTAGAGAGCTCTACAGAGCCACCAACAAGCACATCGTTATTTGTTTTCTCCAAATCTTTCAGAGTCTCTCTGGGTTCTGTGTTCTTCACTTGTGCAGTGAGAGCTGCACCTGAGGACCGCTTTAAATGTTACTTCTGTCTGTCTGTGGTCCAGTTTGAGCATTAACCTGAGAGGGAAAATAAAAATAAAACTGGAGGATCTCTTTACTATTGTCTTGTTGAAAATAATAAAAACATCACCAGCCCATGAAGCTACAGTGATTGTGCTCACTACGACACTTGTGGCGGCTCTGCAGGCTGCAGGGCAGCTAACCACCGGCGGGCAGGCAGAGCAAAGCTGCAGCCTGGACAGTAAACCTCACTAGATCTGCCAGAACGGAGAGTAAAGAGGAGTCTGGAGGTCAGACAGGAACAAGATGAACAATCTGAAGGCTGCAAGTCCTCCAGAGATCTGCAGGTTCTGGTGTTCATCACAGATCCTGTAGAACTCTCAGAAATGGATCCAAAGAGCTGCAGGATCTGGAAGGAGTCCAGACCTGAATCCCAGTGAAAGAGCTCCAGCAGCTGCAACATCTGGATGGAAAAGGAGCGCAGCAGTTCTGTGGTGGAGCGGTCGTCACACTGAAGAAAGAGTTGGTGGTTTGATTCCAGGTGAAAGCTCCTCCTCCTCACACTGAGGTTTCTGCTCAAACTTCATTGTCCTCTGAACCTGTTAGAAGATGAACGGACTGATTCAAAGTCAAAGTTGGGATTGGTTTATGACCCATAGTCCGCCGTAAAACCACAATAAAAGGAAGATAGTGTTGGTATTGAAGTCCATCCATCTTCTTCCGCTTCATCCGGGACCGGGTCGCGGGGGCAGCAGTCTAAGCAAAGATGCCCAGACTTCCCTTTCCCCGGCCACTTCCTCCAGCTCCTCTGGGGGGACCCCGAGGCGTTCCCAGGCCAGCGAGAAACGTAGTCTCTCCAACGTGTCCTGGGTCTTCCCCGGGGCCTCCGCCCAGTGGGACATGCCCGGAACACCTCTCCAGGGAGGCGTCCAGGAGGCATCC
The DNA here is from genome assembly GCA_003999625.1 of Oryzias javanicus. Lineage (NCBI taxonomy): Eukaryota > Metazoa > Chordata > Actinopteri > Beloniformes > Adrianichthyidae > Oryzias > Oryzias javanicus. The sequence continues at coordinate 46,630 of ML136678.1, forward strand.
GAACCAGATGCCCAAGCCACCTCAACTGGCTCCTCTCGATGCGGAGGAGAAGCGGCTCTACTCCGAGCTCTCTCCGGGTGACTGAACTCCTCACCCTATCTCTAAGGGAGCGCCCAGCCACCCTCCGGAGAAAACTCATTTCAGCCGCTTGTAGTCGGGATCTCGTTCTTTCGGTCACGACCCAAAGCTCATGACCATAGGTGAGTACTGGAACGAAGATCGACCGGTAAATCGAGAGCTTTGCTTTCTGGCTCAGCTCTCTTTTCACCACAACGGACCGGTACAGCGACCGCAAAATGGCGGACGCCGCTCCAATCCGCCTGTCAATCTCACGCTCCGATCTTCCCTCACTCGTGAACAAGACCCCAAGATATTTAAACTCCTCCACCTGAGGCAGGAGCACTCCACCCACCGAGAGAGGGCAAACTACCTTTCTCCAGTCGAGAACCATGGCCTCAGATTTAGCGGTGCTGACCCTCATCCCAGCCGCTTCACACTCGGCTGCAAACCGCTCCAATGCATGCTGGAGGTCCTGGCCTGATGGAGCCAACAGAACAACATCAAGCAGAGAGAAATCCTGTGGTCCCCAAACCAGATCCCCTCCGGCCCCTGGCTGCGCCTAGAAATTCTGTCCATAAAGACTATGAACAGAACCGGTGATAAAGGGCAGCCCTGCCGGAGTCCAACATGCACCGGGAACAGGTCTGACTTACTGCCGGCCATGCGAACCAAGCTCCTGCTCCGGTCGTACAGAGACCGGACAGCCCTGAGTAAGGCTCCCCGGACCCCATACTCCCAGAGCACCCTCCACAGGACACCACGGGAACGCGGTCGAACGCCTTCTCCAAATCCACAAAACACATATGGACTGGATGAGCGAACTCCCACGAACCCTCCAGCACCCTGAAGAGAGTGTAGAGCTGGTCCACTGTTCCACGGCCAGGACGGAAACCGCACTGTTGTTCTTGAATCTGAGGTTCGACTATCGGACGGACTCTCCTCTCCAGTACCCTGGCATAGACTTTCCCGGGAAGGCTGAGGAGTGTGATTCCCCGGTAGTTGGAACACCCTCCGGTCCCCCTTCTTGAAAAGGGGAACCACCACCCCAGTCTGCCAGTCCAGTGGTACGGTTCCTGTCTGCCACGCAATGCTGCAGAGACGTGTCAGCCAAGACACTCCCCAGCATCCAGAGACTTGAGGTACTCAGGGCGAACCTCATCCACCCCGGGCCTTGCCACCGAGGAGCTCTTTGACTACCTCAGTGACCTCAGCCTGGGTGATGGACAGTTCCACCCCAGTTTCCTCAGCCTCTGCTTCCTCAACGGAAGGCGTGTCAGCAGGGTTGAGGAGATCCTCAAAGTATTCCTTCCACCGCCCGACAATGTCCCCAGTTGAGGTCAGCAGATCCCCACCTGCACTAAGAATGGTGCCTGCAGAAAACTGCTTTCCCCTCCTGAGGCGCCGGACGGTTTGCCAGAATCTCTTTGAGGCCAACCGATAGTCCTTCTCCATGGCCTCACCAAACTCCTCCCAGGACCGAGTTTTTGCAACCCCGGGCCGCAGCTCGCTTAGACTGCTACCGTCAGCTGCCTCTGGAGTCCCACAAGCCAACCAGGCCGATAGGACTCCTTCTTCAGCTTGACAGCATCCCTTACTTCCGGTGTCCACCACCGGGTTCGGGGGTTGCCGCCACGACAGGCACCAAGACCCTGCGACCGCAGCTCCGGAAAGCAGCAGAGACAATAGAGGTGGAAAACATGGTCCACTCGGACTCAATGTCACCAACCTCCCTCGGTACCTGCTTGAAGTTTTCCCGGATGTGGGAGTTGAAGACCTCCCTGACGGAGGGTTCAGCCAGACGTTCCCAGCAGACCCTCACAGTGCGTTTAGGTCTGCCAAGTCTTTCCGGCCTCCTCCCCCGCCAGCGAATCCAACTCACACCAGGTAGTGATCAGTGGACAGCTCTGCCCTCTCTTTACCCGAGTGTCCAAAACACACGGCCGGAGATCGCCTGAAACGACTACAAAGTCGATCATCGATCTCCTACCTAGGGTGTCCTGATGCCAGGTGTATTGATGGACACCTTTGTGTTCGAACATGGTGTTTGTTATGGACAAACTATGACGAGCACAGAAGTCCAACAACACACCGCTCGGGTTTAGGTCAGGGAGGCCATTCCTACCAATCACGCCCCTCCAGGTGCCAATGTCATTGCCCACGTGGGCATTGAAGTCCCCCAGAAGGACGACGGAGTCCCCGTTGGAGCACTTTCCAGTACCCCTTCGAGACACCAAGAAGGCCGGGTACTCCGAACTGCTGTTTGGCCCGTAAGCCGAAACTACAGTCAGAGACCTGTCCCCCACCCGAAGGCGAAGGGACATGACCCTCTCGTCCACCGGTGCGAACTCCAACACTTGGCGGCTGAGCTGGGGGCTTACGAGTAAGCCACCCCAGCCCGCCGCCTCTCACCATGGGCAACTCCAGAGTGGTAGAGAGTCCAGCCTCTCTCGAGGGACTGAGTTTCAGAGCCCAGGCTGTGCGTGGAGGTGAGCCCAACTATATCTAGCCGGTATCTCTCAACCTCTCGCACCAGCTCAGGCTCCTTCCCTCCCAGAGAGGTGACGTTCCATGTCCCAAGAGCCAAATTCCATGCCGGGGTTTGGGCCGCCGAGGCACTCGCCTTCGACCACCGCCCAAACCACAATGCACCGGCCCCTTCAGAGCTCCCCTGCAGGTGGTGGGCCCACTGGGGAGTGATCCCACGTCGTCTCTTCGGGTTGGACCCGACCGGGCCCATGGGAGGAGCCCCGGCCACCAGGCTCGCCTCCGAGCCCCAACCCCAGGCCTGGCTCCAGGGTGGGGCCCGGTGACGCCAATCCGAGCGACGTAACAGAATCATTAATGTTCATGTTCATAAAGAGGTTGTGAACCGCTCTTTTGTCTGGCTCGTCACCCAGGACCTGTCTGCCATGGGAGACCCTACCAGGGGCAAAACCCCCGACAGCATAGCTCCTGGGATCCCTCGAGCACTCAAACCCCTCCACCACGTTAAGGTAGCGGTTCAAGGAGGGGTGGTATTGAAGTGTGGAACATTTTCCCTCCAGACCAGCTGGTGGCGCTAATGCACCATGACGCTGTTTGCTAACCGCCAATAAACCACAGAAGAAGAACAGCACGAGGCGATAGCTAGCTAGCTAGCAGCGTTAGCTTGTGCTGAGAGGACGGCGGGTATCGTTCGGACGTTCGTGAGGTGTTTGGATAGAAAGGACGATACGTGGTTCGTGTCCGAACTCTCCAACTTTGGTCGTAAATGAGTGAAAAAGCGTTGAATGTAAAGAAGGTGTTTCTGTGGTTGTAGCTGAAGATCGGAGCTGCTGCTGTTCAGAGGACTTTGGTGTTTGTTGGAGCTGCAGGAACCATGTCTTCCCTTCAGTCTCTGAGAGAGTTGATCAGCGAGCGACTCGCTGCTGCTGCTGAAGAAATCTTCAGACTCTGTGAAGGAACCATCGTCCAGTACGAGCAGGAGCTCTGTCGTCAGCGCAGACTGCTGGATATTGCTGGAAAACCACAGCTTCAGCTCCACCACATAGGTCTGTCACTTCTTCTTCATCTTCTAGAACATTCGGCTCCAAGGTGGAGTTTGGAGTGTCTAATGAGCCGCCGTTGGCATTTATTTGCTCTAAATCAGGGCAGAAGACTTTGAAGGGGGAAAATGAGAACATCAGAATGTAAGGTCATTACAAATGATGGATCAAAAAACATCTATTTCAAACATTTTTATTATTAATATTAATAAGACAACAGCTGAGCTGCTGTTTTTAATTCTTAAAGAAGCTTCTATTGATGATTTATGAATGCTGACACCTGAATTTATTTTAAATTCTGAAAAAAATGTTTGTGTTTAAAGTTTAAATAGTAATAAGATCATTTTAGTTTGTTGCTAAACAGTAAAACAAGCAGCATCTACAGTATGAACAAGAAAACATCTGTTTTATCTCAGGATGAAGATATCTTCATTTATCCAGTATATTCACTCTGATGACTGACAGAACTAATAAAACACTTCCATCAACTAAAAAAAGACACAAACATAACATGCTGGGCGATATGGAAAAAAAATATCACGATATAAAATATTTTATATCATGATATGATATATATCACGATATACAACAATAAAGTATATTTTCAGCTATTCTCTGTGAAAATACCTGATGTTGTGGCAGCTTTTGTGAAAAGTCGGAACAAAAGGTTTATGATTTTATAATAATCTTTTGAAAAACGTCTCAAAAATGTTAATTATAAAATAAACTTCACATTCTCATATTCCAACTCTTTTTTTATTGGGACTGCTGCTCTAGGAAAACTTCTTCATCACTATATAAAATTAAGATATTGTTAAGGAGTGGGATTTAAAAAGTTTTTTTTAAACTTCTTCCTACTCCATTTTTAACTACATAATTGAGGTGTAATGTCTTTTATTGATAATTTATATAAAAAATTTGCCGTTGTTTTCTTGTTTTTTCACCATGTATTTTTTTTCCCGTACTGGTAAACAACGGGTCTCCTCGCGGGCTTGTGGGAGAGATTACTGTAATGACACGAGATTGACAAGAATGTCTAAGCCTTCAGAAACTGTTGGAATTTTTAAAACAGACCAGACCGTTCAGGAATTACGGTAATTCAAAGAGTGCTTGTGCATGCGTGCTGCGGGCAACACGCTCTGTGTGAAAAGTTTTAACTGAACACTCCGGCTTCTGCAGCCACCAAAAGAAAACCTTTGGTGGGCACCAATGAACTCGATGCTCAAATTGCTTGTGGAGCCATCTTTTAGCCTCATCGCTACATGATGGAGGCTTTGACTGTATGTCTCGTTTAAAAGACACACAAGATACGGATGGTGTTTAGAGGGGAAGTTAGTTATTTTAAAGAGCTCTACAAGAGCATCTATAAGCACGGCTCCATTCTGCGTTTTTCAGTTTTTTTCTTTTGAATGACGGTGTTTTTAGCTGCTCGTCTGTCTGTTTGTAACCCAGTTTCAGCTTGTTGTTCCGCATTAATCCAAGGAAAGAAAAAACAAAAACAAAATAATGTCTCCATGCAAATAAGAAAACCATCATAACGTCCATGAGGAAAACAATTATATTCTGAGCCGTGTTTGTTTTGAACAGAACTTCTTCTGTGTTTCTGTAAGCAGCAAATACTGACACACAAACCTACAGCGCTCTCTAGTGGCTGTTGGGGGAAACAACCACTAAAAGGCAACCGGTTGTTAGTGGGGATAATAAAGAATACATGAGCCTATTTATGTGTATGGTAAAAGTTGTCATTTAGCAAATATCTGATATTTTTGGAAAAGATTTAGTTCTATCAGTAATATCTCTTTTTAGGGGAAAGTTGTTCTCAGGTTTCTGCAGAGGTTCTGGAGTCGGTTCTGTTTTGAAATTCTTTTCTTACAGATTCTAAATTCTGTCTTCCTATTATCAATATCAGTGAAATGTTTGGAGATGTCTGTTCTGTTCCTGTTTGTTGATGTGACATGTGCGACTTGAAGAGAAAAAACCAGAGAGAATTCAGGAAACCTCGTGCTAAATGAAAATAAGAGGCTGGAGGAAACAACTGTGTAATCGAACAGAAAGTGAAACTTTTTTTCCCCTGTTTATTTAGGGAGTTACTTTCTAAAAATAACTCGCGGAGGCAAAACCCGTGAATTAAGATTATAGATGTTAAACTCCTCGCTACACACATCACATGGACATTTACAAATTCAGGATTAGAGAATGAAAACAAAGATCTGATGGTGATCAAAGGTTTATGAGGGTCTGAAGAGCTGCAAGTTTTCGACAGCAGACACGGTATGGAGGAGATTGATTGACGAGGTCTCAAGCCAATCAGGATGCAGAACAAGGGGATTTGTTTAAAAAAAGAAGCTGGATGATCTCACCAAGACTAGGTGATCTGCAATGTGGAAAGAGAATTTTGGATTGTGTTTATTTGACACAGATTTGGGAGTGTTCAGACTGGAGCACAGACTGCAGAAGGATGGAATAAAAAGTGAAAAATCAATTCACATTTGAATCTAGATTTTAATTTTTAATGAGTAAGAATCTGGATGTCCAAGAATTGGTTTTAATTTTTTTTATATTCCTGCATTTATATATTTCTTTTAACCTGCTAGCTTACTTGCAAGCTGTAATGTTTATCAGAAACAGCTACCATAATTCTTTTTCTCTGGTGAGCGGAGCTTACTGACCGTGTGCGCTACGCTACAACATGGAAGAAGAAGAGATTCCTGCCGTCCCATCTGGGCTGCACGGTGGTGCAGTGGTTAGCGTTTTGTTTGGTTAGACCTAGTGCTGGGCGATATATCAAAATAATCGATTCATTTGAATTTTATGTTTTAGATTATTTATTTTTCTGAAAATCGTGATTTTATTTTCCCAGCACTCTGCTCTCTTGGGCTTCCGTAGTCCGGCGTAAAGTCAGCTGTTGCAACGCGCAGACATGAAATCTGCAGCTAGCAGAAGAGATTCTTCAGTGAGGCAGAGAGAGGGGAAAAGAACCTTGTTCCCAGAATAAAAACACAGGACGTTCCACGAGAAGCCCTGACCCCGCCCAGCACCCCTTTCTGCTAATCGTCTCTGTTGTGTAGCGGTTAGCTTTGGCTGATGCAGCCGTAGCGGGACATGCAGCCATTTCATTTTCAAATGGATCCAGACAGAACTGAAGGATAAAGCTAAATAAAAGTGTTGATTTGAAGACAGTGCTGTTGTTATACACTGACGCTAGCATGCTACGAGACTAGCCGCTAATGCTAACGAACTGTCCCGTGTGTTGTCACCGGTCTCCACCTTAACAACGATCCACAGCCCTAGTCCCAACTGATTTAGTATTTGCTTTAAACGTCAGGAGGAGAGATTGATACTTACAAAGAGCTTCTTCTTTAACCAGTTTACTTGGTTTTTTTGGGGATTTCTCCTGTATTCATGGAGTTTCTCCATAAAGCGCGGTTGACTCTCCTTCTCTTTTTGGTATTAATTGTTGTATTGAAACTAACTGTGACAACATTTAAATATGTCAAATAAGTATCATTAACCATAGTACATGTCCAGGTGACGCACTGCCATACCCGTGTTTTTTCTTGTGATTTTTTACCCTAACGGCTCGCCATACACGATGTGTGTGCAACAGCGGCCGCTCCTCACTGGAAGGTCTCCTGAACTCCGACACGGAGATGTGTACCGATGTTTTTATTCAGCTCTTCAAAATAAATCAATCTCTCGGTATCCGCGTTCTTCACGAAGAGTTCCAGAAAAGTTTTGACGGAAGCTTCTTCCACACGGAGCAACAAACTTTCTGATGACCGACAAGCATCAAATCTGACGCTTGTTAAAACGAATACAGTGTACAGTAAATTAATTTGATGCCAAATGCATTCGCAGTGGACAGACAATGATTGTAACAAAGCGGGCGGAGCGCGAGGTGCGCTGCGGCAGCGGGGGTTTCTGGTAGAAGTCGGCTCGTGCGCGTTTGTTTACCTTTCATGCAGACGAAGGACGCGGAGTGGAGTCCAAAAAATGACCGAAATGAGAGCTAAAAATTGAATTGAATGCATTTATTGTCATTGTAACTGTTCCAACAAAATTTAGGTACAACTCACTCTCAATGTGAACACATGTTTATACAACACACAGTAATAAATATATAAAATATGGGGAAAAAAAGATTTCAATTAAAAAAAAATGGATCAATTATGTGCAGGAAATAAGGTGAGGAATAAAGTGACCAGAGCAGGCGGATGTGCAAAGTTGCAAATGAATGTGCAGATTAACGAAGGTTATGGTTGGAAGTTTGCATTTAGTGCTGCCACAGCTTTTGGGAGGAAGCTGTCTCTCAGTCTGTTTGTCCTGGCTGGTACCGCCCTGTACCGTCTGCCAGAAGGAAGCAGTTTGAAGAGATAATGGCCGGGGTGGGTGTGGTCCTTCTTGATGTTCCTGGCTCTGGTGAGGCAGCAGGAGGTGTAGATGGAGGCCATCGTGGGGAGAGAGCAGCCGATGATTTTCTATGCTGAGTTTATCACCTTCTGCAGCCTCTTCCTTTCAGCCGCCGTGCAGCTGGAGTGCCAAACTGACATGGCGTAAGTCAGCAGGCTCTCAATGGGAAGCGATAGAAGGTCACCAGCGGCTTGGTGGATTCGCTGCTTCCTGAGGCACCCTTAGGAAGTGCAGCCGCTGCTGAGCCTTTTTTCCTAGAGCTTGGGTGTTGGTGTTTCCCAGGAGAGGTTTGAGGAAATGTGGACACCAAGGAATTTGGGACTCCACCTGCTCCACCTGTTCGCCGTTTAACTCCAGCAGAGTGTGGGTGCCCGTGTTTCGACGGAGGTCCAGGATGATTTTCTTGGTTTTGGAGGCATTCAGTTGCCAGTTGTTTGAAGCACTCCACTCTCAAGTTTCCGGACTTCTTCCCTGTAGAGCCGTCTCATTTCCCCCGCTGATCAGCCCCACCACCGTGGTGTCATCCGCGAACTTGATGATGAGGTTCTCGGGGTGGCTGGGGCTGCAGTCAGTCGTGTAAAGTGAGTATAGAAGTGGGCTCAGCACACAGCCCTGGGGGGAGCCGATGCTGAGGGTTCGGACCGACGAGAGGTGTCGACCCAGTTTCACCTGCTGGGGTCGGTTGACGAGGAAGAACACTTAATCCATGAACAGGTGGGTGGTGGGAGCTCCAGGTCAATTAACTTGGGGATCAGGATGTCCGTATTATCGTGTTAAAGCGGAGCTAAGTCAACAAAAGCATCCTGACATAGCTCCCCTGTTTTCTCCAGGTGGGTCAGAGCGGAGTGGAGGGTGATAGCTACCGCGTCCTCAGATAATCTGTTGGCGCGGTAGACAAACTGGTGGGATCCAGGGAAAGAGGGAGCAGGCTTTGATGTGTTTTAGTACCAGTTTCTCGAAGCATTTGGTGATTACTGGTGTGAGCGCGATGGGACGAAAGTCGTTGAGGTCAGTCGCAGCTGTTTTTTTGGGTATCGGGACGATGGTGGCAGATTTAAGACAGGTTGGGATGTAGGCCTGTTCCAGCGAGTGGTTGAAAATGTCAGTGAAGGCCTGTGCTAGCTGGTCAGCGCAGGCCTTCAGTACTTTTCCTTGTACTCCGTCTGGGCCTGTGGCCTTCCTTGGGTTGACAACCTGGAGCGCCTGTCTTACCTCAGCAGCCTCAAGAGTGAGGGGAGGCGTGCTAGGGGTTGTTGTGGCTTGTGAGGAGGCTTGGGGTGGGGTGGCTGGGTGTTGGGCATGAGACTCAAACCAAGAGAAGAAGCTGTTCAGCTCCTCTGCCAGTGCAGCATCTGAGACCACTGGAGATGCAGCGTGGGCTCTGTAGTTGGTGATGGACTGGATGCCCTGCCATTCCTGTCGGGGGTTGTGAAGCTGCTCCTCAATCCTGTTCTTGTACTCTGTCTTGGCTGCCTTGATGCCCCTCTTCAGGTCAGCACGAGCGGTACAGTACTGTGCCCTGTCACCTGATCTGAAGGCTGTATCTCGCGCCCTGAGGAGTGTGCGTACCTGGCGGGTCATCCAGGGCTTTTGGTTTGAGGATACCCTGATGTTTTTCTCCACAGTGACCGTTCCAACACAGTATTTGATGTAAGACCATAGACTGTGAAAACACTGGACAAAACAAGCAATGAGGTCTCCCATTGGAAATGCATTACCTCCTCTCCTCGCGAAAGTAGGCCGCCGCTTTCACCGTCACTTCCTGAAATGGCTATCGCCATTTTGCAAACCATCATCAGCGATTGGTCCGAGTCTGTGTGAGTCATGGGATCTATAGGAAGTACCTTCCACCAATCTGAAGATAGTTTATTGTGAGTCTCCGCCTCTTTCCACGCCTCTACCACGAGACATCGGAGTGTAAACAGCTTCCACTTTAATAACGGCAGCTTAAGAGAATCGTACAAGTCATTGTTCAAGTCTTTGAGGGAGAACCATTCCAACATTTGATTCTGCTGTTAACCTTTCCTGCTTCCTCGTCCTGACCGTGGTCGGGGCGAGCAGAGGAGCTGCTGCAGCTCCTCGGACGAACGTCCTCGTGGTTAAACCCGCGGGTGTTTGCTTCTGCAGGCAGATACTCTCTCTGTCTGGTTGGAGGCTGGAATCCACCATTTATTTTCACTTTTGTTTTACAGCACATTGCTTTACTCCAACTTTCCTTGAACGCCCGCTCCTTTTCTTTCCGCTCTCATCCTCTATCTCTCTCTCACACATGCGCGCATGCACGTACAATCACACTCGCGCCGCCCCGTCCCTTTCTCTCTCCGTAGCTTTCCCGCAACGCTGCAAACGTTGTATTGACTAACATATTTTCATTTTTGTCGAGCTAAATAATGTGTCTCCACACATATTCTGGAAACATAAACATTCTCAGTTCTAATCATCTATTTCCATATTGAAACCAGTGACTGTATACGCTGGTCTTTCTGAACGCACGTCCGCGTTAACTTTCAACTTCTTCTGTTAGCAAAGCGAGCGTGTTTTTTACACCCGGTTTAACCGCGTTGAGCCTCTAAATCTATTTCTACAGAGTAAAAGATGGAGACAGCATGTCCTCTTGTTTTAAACTGCTGCATTCCATTGAGGAAAACAATAGAAGGACAATGAATGGAACATTGTTGAATTGTAAAGTAGGTGTTAAAAGGTCTTCACGGACCACATTGATGAAGTCTGCTCCCATTGGCTACCTTTCATCTGTCACTCAAACCCCCCAGACGTTCGACGTCAGACCCACAAACGCTTATTGAGCCATCTGATTGGTCAATTTATAACTCAAATAACTTGTGATAATGGAAAAAAATCTTTAAAAAAAAAATTAGGATTAGAAAAAAGAAGTTGAGCAGAAAGCACCAGAGGAAGAATGATTATTCTGACATTTAAAATGACTGAGAAATAACTGTCTGTTTCTCAATGGAAGTCAATGGGACTTTGGCCTTTTTGCAACCCAGTGGTACTTCCTATATGGAACACGGAAGTAGGGGGGCATGCTCAGTCCAGTTCTCCTATATACAGTCAATGTGTAAGACAGTACTGTGTCTGTGAAGGTGGCCAGATCTTCATGGTGGAAGGCTTCCCACTGTGTCTGCTCAAAGCAGGCTTGCAGTCGGGGGAGGGCGTCCTCAGGCCAAGTGGTAATTGTTTGCCTTTTGGGCTTGGTCTGTTGGCTCAGGGGGGTGTATGCCGGTGTGAGGAGTAAGGAGAGGTGGTCTGACTTCCCCAGGTGGGGGAGGGGTACGGCTCTAAAGGCATTCTTGATATTAGGGCCATGTCCACACGTAGCCGGGTATTTCTACAAACGCATATCTGCCGACCTCCATTTTATAAAAACGGTTGCGTCCACACGTGATCGTTTTAAAAAATAATTCCGTCCACACGTCCCCGCATACTTGCGCTGTTGGGCGATGTAATGAGCATGCCAGAACAGTAGTTGGCAGTGTTTTCCTAAAAGTCAGTGAAATCTAGCCTTCGAGGAGCAGGAGGAAGGGATATTTGTTGTAAAATAGCCGACTGCAAAGCGCTTATTCTCCTTTGTTCCTCGACAAGAAGTAATTGTGTTTGTAAAAAAAGCAAGTATGAAGCATCTGTACCAACGTAATAATTAACACACTCCTCGGGTCCATGCTGACTGTAAACAGCGGTGCATCTATGACGTGTATGCACTAATTGTCCCAAAGAGTGACGTTTAAAAACGTAGATCTCCGGTTAAGCATGTCCACACGCAGACGCGAAAACGGAGTTTTCCAAAATCTTCACTTTAGCCGGAGTTTTCCAAAAGCTCAGTTTTCAGTGACTTAAATCTTCGGTTACGTGTGGACGATAGGCCGAAACGGATAAAAATATATGCGTTTTAGCAGATACCCGGCTACGTGTGGACAGGGCCTAGAATAGAATATATAGAATATAAACACAATAATTAGATACAAACACTTACTCGCCCTGTGGCGACTAACTCTCTAACTTTTACTCGTCAAATAGGAGAAAATGCTCGCTACTAGCAAGTGTCATTTGCGGACCCTTCAAAATAAAAGTCTATCGCGATAGACTCATTCTTCTATCGAGAAAATGTTCTATTGCGTTATCAATAATTATCATTTTATCGCTCAGCTCTAGTAAGGAGTCTGGAATCCGACTTTTCTGTCTTTCAGCACTTTCTTTGCTTGGTTGTATTCTATACGTTTCTTCTGGATTAGTGGGGGGTAATCGTGGTCCACAAAGAAGCAGTTATTGTTGTACATGGTTTGTTTCTTCTGTCAGGCTCTTTTTTTATAAGTTCTTCTTTGGCTCTGAAGTTTAAGAACTTGGCTATGATTGGACTCCGGTGTAGCAGAGTTTGGTGCAAGAGCTCTGTGGGCTCTTTCTATCTTAACCCCGTAATCACGTGTAATATCCAGTGTCTCAAAAATCTGTTTTTCTAGAAAGACGATCATATTTGTGCATTCTGCCTCCTGCTCTGTTAGCTTAGCTTCCATTCTATCCTGTCACTGTAGAACAGGGGTCCCCAACTGGCGGACTGCGGTGCAGGTCCGGATGCCGAGACCCTTTTATCCGGACCGCCAAGCATTTTTAACAAAAATTACAATTTTACGTTCATCTTCACCCCCAGGGATTTTTGGACAGGCACGCACGAGGACAGCTACGTGTGGACTAGGGCCCTTCAACCGGCAAAAGCTCAAAGCGGCGTGCTAGTGTTTACATAGTTTCCTCGTACATTTATCTAGATGTGTGAACAACGGCTCTATCTACAATTAGAAAAGTGGACTGAAAATCGTGTCTCTGACACAAGGCCAGTGTGTTTAGAAACATGGAGTCTGTTGCTTTTGTTAAAAGCGCTGATATCAAGCTGCGCTACGAGACAAAAAACCTTAAATTTGGCCCAAATTACATGCCAGAATCACGGAAAATACATGAACTGAAAGGACAGGACGAGCGGACAAAACAGAGACGCTAACAGAACAACAACGGGCTCACGAGTGCTCAGTACAAGTGGAATGCACAAAAAATGACTCTGAACTGATCAGAGTGTATGGAGGTGATGACAGAAACAATATTAGAGGGAAAAGAGGGGCAGCAGCTTCAAGAAAAGGTCCGACAGATTCCCCTGTCATCAACAAGAGCCGAGCTGCTTTCCAGAGATGTGCAGTTCTATGGAGCTAAATTGGGGACAATACTATTTGTAAACCAATCAAAACAAATTGAATTGATTGTTATTTGTCCATTTATTCCAAGTCATACCGTCATCACAGTTTCAAACACAAATACCACAGATCTCATATTTTTCTCATATAATGCAGACCTAAACAATACAAACATATGATAAGTTAATACTTTCTTGTAGGGCTGTAACGAGTATCACGATCTGCTCCCGGAAATCGTAGTACAAATATTCACAATGTCCCAGATCGCTGATTCGTGATCTTTATAAATATAGTAAATTATAATTTAGTAAAATATAATCAAAATATTATCTGGGAACGATGTATCTTTCCTCTGGGATGGAGATTAATGTAGGGTTTTAAGTTTACAAACTAAAACAAAGCTGAAAGAGCCGCGGTGGTCACCAGAAGGAAACAGAAATCTTCGTGACGGTGATGCTTCCGGCTTTCAAAGTAAAACCAGCGAGAGCTTTTGTCTGTTCAAAAACTGAGACTAAAGTTCTGTTCACTGACATAACTTCTGAAAAAATAATTAGCTTTAACATCGGAGCTTTATCTCTGTGTTTACATTCTTTTGGTTATGATAACTCTTCAACAGTTGACGCAATTAACTAAACTCCATCTTATTCTGAAGAAACTCAGCCTTGCGCTGCTGAAGGGTGGATGTAATCAACTTGAATCAGCTGATTCTGCTGCAGAAAAAAAAGTTTTTTAAACGGGCTCTGCTCTAATATGTTAAGCTTAGAACGTAAAATATTGAAGAACTTTGAGGATAGAAAACTGTTTTGTTGTTAAATTATAAAAAACAGAGATTTTTATCCTTTTTATGTTGTTTATGTTACTGCTGGACTTAACCAGAAGGTTGACAAAAAAGTTTAAAATGAAACAAAATTTCTTTCTATCTGAATCATTGTGGTTTTTTAATCAGTTTTGTTTATTCTGATCTACTGTTCTAAATAAAGGTATAAATGTTGGTGATTTAATACAAATAATTTCAATTTTCCTCCATCTTGTAAATGTATACAAAACATTTAAAAAGTTAAAATCGTGGTTGGATTCGTGAATCGTTGAGCTTGATTCGTGAATTGTATCGGATCGCCGCCTGAGCAACGATCCACAGCCCTACTTTCTTGTGATTGTGTCTCTGCTGTCCTCCCCCAGCATTTGGTGATCAAAGATGAAGATCTCTGCATGTACTAAATGTACAATTTTACTTGTAATTGCATATTGTGATTATTTGCAAATAATAAGTTGTCATTAAATATTGTAACAATTTTTTTTAAATTCTTTTTAATTACGATCGTTTGTGATAAATTTTTGGATTTGCGATTAATAAGTTATTTATTTATTTTTACTGATCTGATTAATAGTCCCTGCCGTGACTCCTAAACCTTTACATGATCTGAACTGTGAGTTTTGTGATCCGGTTGTGTGACATCGGTTGTGTGAAGACACTTTGGTTTCAGGACAGGCGACGTTCTCCAGTTACTGTACAAAACATGCTGAAAAATAATGAAAAACATATAAAACTGTCACAGTAAAATGGAAATGTAATAGTTTTTGTTTGTTTTTTGGTTTTGTTATTTCTCCATTTATGGCAAGTCAACCCGTCACCACAGTTTCAAACACAGATATTGCTTACATTAGATTTTTCTCATATCATACAGGCTTAAACATTACAAAAATATGATAAGTTAACACTTTCTTGTGTTTGTGTCTCTGCAGTCCTCCCCCAGCATTGGGTGATAGAAGATGAGGATCTCTGCAACCAGCAGAGGAACTTCAGAGAGGAACAGAATGATCCAGAACCTCCACAGACTAAAGAGGAACTGGAGGAAACAGAACTTCTACAGGTTAAAAAAGAGCAGGAAGAACAAGAACCTCCTCAGATTGAAGAGGAACTGGAGGAACCAGAACCACCACAAATAAAAAAGGATCAAGAACAAGTCTGCATCAGTCAGGATGAAGAACAACTTGATCTGAAGCAGGAGACTGATACCTTGATGGAGATTCCTACTTATGAGGAAAGTGAGAACAGTGAAGCAGATCTAAACAATCAGCAGAGCTTTAATGGAACTGACAGTCAGGATGAAGAATTAAACCAACATGAAGAATCAACATCAACTACAGAAGAAGAGATAGACAGAGGTCATGTCCAAAGTGTGGACAACTCTCACATTTCAGAAAGTCAGTGCTGCTCTGATGTTAAAAAACATTTCAAGAACGGAACTTTGGGTAAGAAATGCAAAGAATCCCCAAAAGAAAAGAGTTTTACCTCTGTAAATTCTGGTATAGGGACAAGAATTGCACACATTAAGTCTATTCACATTAGAACCAAGTCTGATGAAAAACTTCATATCTGTGAGGAATGTGGTAAAAGTTGTGGTTATAAATCTTTGCTCAGAATTCACATGAGAATCCATACAGGAGAAAAGCCATTTTCATGTAAAGAATGTGGTAAAAGTTTTCGTCTAACATCTAATCTCAGAAAACACATGAGAACTCATACTGGAGAGAAGCCCTTTTTGTGTAAAGAATGTGATCAAAGGTTTGGTCAACTATCTTCTCTCAAATCCCACATGACAATCCATACAGGAGAGAAGCCTTTTTCTTGTAAAGCATGTGATAAAAGGTTTGGTCAAAGAAATTCTCTCAGAATACACATGAGAACTCATACAAGAGAAAAGCCTTATTCGTGTAAAGAATGTGATGAACGGTTTGGTCTAACATCTGTCCTCAAAAGACACATGAGAACTCATACAGGACCGAAGCCTTTTTCTTGTAAAGAATGTGATAAAAGTTTTAATCATAAATGTTATCTCAAGAGGCATATGACAACTCATACAGGAGAAAAGCCTTTTTCTTGTAAAGAATGTAATAAAACGTTTGGTCAATTATCTAATCTCAAAACACACTTGAAAACTCATACAGGAGAGAAGCCTTTTTCTTGTAAAGAATGTGATAAAAAGTTTGGTCAATTATCTAATCTCAAAGCACACTTGAAAACTCATACAGGAGAGAAACCTTTTTCTTGTAAAGAATGTGATAAACGTTTTAATCTTAAAACTTATCTCAAGAGGCATATGACAACTCATACAGGAGAGAAGTCTTTTTCTTGTAACGACTGACATTTTTGGTCAAATATCTGCCCTTAAAAGACACATGAGAATCCATATAGGAGAGAAGCCTTTATCTTGTAAAGAATGTAAGAGAAATTTTACTAGAATGTTATCTCAAAATACCCATGAAAACTCATACACGACAAAAGCCTTTTTTTTCCGGACAAAATGTGTAATTTAAGAATGAAGGAAAAATCTTGCAATTAAAAAAAAACAAAAAAACTCAACTCAGGACTTGTACAGAAAAAACAATAATGGTTTGAATTAGGGGTGTAACGGATCACAAAACTCAGGGTTCAGATCGTTTCACGGTTTTAGGGCCATGGTTCGGATAATTTTTCGGATCAGTAAAAAGTAAAAAAAAAAAAAAAAAAAAGAGAAAAAGCGACAAAACAAAAGACAATATAAATACTAAATTAATTTTTGGAAACTCTTCAAATCATGTATTTAAAGTACTTCACACACACAATATTTATATATGCAACATCAAAACATGTGGTCATTGAAGCCTATTTATTAAAACAAAACATATTTAAACTTTAAACACAAACAAAGATACATCCACCGGGGGTCATGTCGCGCATTCATGGCACGTCTGGCTGTCGCTGCTCCCCAGACATAGCTAAACTGTTGGTTTTTCCATCTTCAATAAGTCATTTTATGACCCCCAAACGTTCATGGACTCTGCTATTGCAATCAATTTTGGGAATCAACACTTTTCCTCAACCGTCACCTGGACTTTTGTTGTGTACCTGTGCACTGTGCCAGCCTACCTGTTCCCTCTCCGCCACAGCTATCGGTAAAATCGTCAACAATGTGGATTAATTTTGTGTGGATTGTGCTCGCCTGGAATATCCTGTCCTTGGTTCAGTATCTATCAACAGCTCTGATCCAGTACTCTCCCATTGAGCTCGCTAAACTTCGATCTTCTCCTCGCGATCCACCGGCGCCAGCACTGCTCCACCACCCAGATATCTTATACCTCCTCTGCGAAGATACATCCACCGGGCTCAAAATAGCAGCTGTCACTCCAATTAAAAAAAAACCTGGCTTAGATCCAACTGACTTAAATAATTTCCGTCCCATATCAAATGTCCCATTCATTTCCAAAATCCTTGAAAAACTGTGGCTGCTCAGCTCCATTCTCACCTTTCCTCCAATAACTTACACAAACAGTTTCAGTCTGGTTTTCGCCCCCTTCACAGCACTGAAACAGCCCTGTTAAAAATCACAAACAATCTCCTTGTTGCTGCTGACGCTGGTTTATTATCTATTCTTCTCCTGCTTGATCTCAGTTCTGCCTTCGATACCATCGCACCCCATTCTCCTGGATCGACTCTCTGCCATTGGCCTTGTCAATACACCATACAACTGGTTCAGTTCATACCTTTCTGATCGTACTCAGTTTATTCAATTAAAATCTTTTTCTTCCTCCACCTTTCCTGTTTCAACAGGTGTGCCCCAAGGCTCTGTCCTGGGACCACTATTGCTTATTATTTATCTTCTCCCCCTAGGTTATATTTTTCCCAAACATAAAATCCACTTTCACCGTTACACAGATGACACCCAGCCCTTATTTCTCAGACTCCTTCCTCCCATCACATCTCACCGGTTCTTCAGCAGCTCCACTGGCTGCCTGTAACACACCGGATCATCTACAAAATCCTCCGCCTAACCTTCAAAGCTATTCACAACCTCGTCCCACTTTACGTTTTGGACCTCCTTCAAGTAGCCACACCTGCCCGTTCCCTTAGATCTTCCTCTGCCCTCCACCTGGTCATCCCCCGTGCCCGCCTTGTCACCGTGGGTAGCAAGGCTTTAGCCGTTCCACCCCCCCAGCTCTGGAACTCTCTCCCTTCTAACTTACGAAACATGGACTCACTCCCTGATTTTATTTCTCATCTTAAAACTCATTTATTCTAACTATCTTATCCATCCTGATTTGATGCTGTAATTATCTGCTGTTGCTGCTCTTTAAACAGTTCTTTTATTGTTTTTCCATTGTATAAATCTATGTTTTTACTGTACGGTGACCTTTAGTTCCTTGAAAGGCATCAACAAATAAAATTTATTATTATTATTATTTACAAAATGTTTAAACATGTAGTTTCTGATTAAATGTACATGTCTTTAGACTAAATCTACAAAAACTGAGAGTAAAGAATGCTTAAAAATAGTGTTGAAAATACCAAATCTATCTGGATTATCCCTTAAAATAAAATCGCAAATAAAACAGTTACAATCATTTTTTGGTATTATTTGCTAATTGTGGGTTAGGGTTAGACTTGGGACTTGACTCAGACTTGCAAAACAATGACTTGCTCCCACCTCTGGAAGCTCCTCCCACACGCAGCTTCAGGTGAACAGACTTTCAGATAAACATGAAGCAGCTACTTTAGGACTCGTTAAAACAAAGAGGATGTCCATGAATTTGACGAGAATTCCATTCGATGTGAACGGACATTAATTCATTCATTCATTTTCTTAACTGCTTTGTCCCTTTTGGGGTCACGGGGGTGCCGTAGCCTAACCCGGCTACTGATGGGTGAAGGCAGGGTTCACCCTAGACACGTCGCCAGTCTGTCGCAGCCACAATCACACACACATTCACTCTCACATTCATACCTAGGGGCAATTTAGAGTCACCAATTAACCTTGGGTTAAATTACTCTAGTGGGAGGTGTGTGTGTGGGGGGATGGGGGGTGGGCGTTGAGTGGTCTGCTGTACACACATGTCTCGGACCGTGGCCTCTGATCAGTATGGACCACAGATTTTCCGTGATCCGTTACACCCCTAGTTTGAATAGGAAGGTTGCAATATTGTGATTTTATTTTATAGGTAATAAAAAACAACCCTAAGCTTTTCTGCCTAACAATTAGAAAAAAAAAAGAAAACATGATTTGTTTAGTTTCTGAACTCAATTGTGATTTAAAGTTCGAGATAAAACAATAATGCATTGTAGAAGTGAAATATGAAAATAGAAAATACAGGGAAGATTGTTCAAGAGGAAGGTTGCAAGTGAGGATGAAGATGTTCAGGTTAAAATTAGAAGAGAAGAAAATCAGAATGGAGATGCATTCTCTGTATTTATCAAGTTTAGTACAACAATCAACAGTCAATTAAATGTTTGCTTTTGTTTTCAACAAATTAGAATATTTGAATATCTGCAGTTGCTGGATCCCGTATGAATTCATCCATGTTTATAGTCTCTTCATTTGACTTTGACTGATCTCAAACTCTGGATTACAGCACATCCATCAGCACTCTTTAATACTACTATCTTTATTAATATCTGTTTGTTTTTATTTAACCTTAAAAAGTCTTAAAATGACTTGTAGAAAAGTTTAGGAACAATAGAATAAACAACAGGGCTGTCAGCAACAAGTATTTTAGTAATCGATCAGTTAATTCTTGTTGTTTTCCTAAAGGTGACAGTGCTGGTACTCAGTCTGTGGAGCTTCATGTCATGTATGACACTGCTAATGCTCAGTGTATGCTGTGTTCAATAAAAACACATTGATGCAGTCATTCAATGAAAGGAGGAACAAGTGATGATTGAATGCAGAGAAAAGAACAGCTTTCTAAAATCTGACATGTGCTAAAAACATTCTTTTTAGATTTTCTAATTTTCTAAGATGATTTTGATCTATAAGCCACTATGATCACATTGTTCAAAAAAAGGATTGTGTAATGATTGTATACATCATGAGTTTCCCTTTTTGTGTTGATTGACAAAAATATTGAATTTTTAACCAAATTCTGTCTTTTAGATAAACGGAAATGTTGTTTTGAATGAAGACTTGAATGATGAACTTTGTAAGATGACATTTTTAAAGACATTTTCATTTTGTTGGTTAATTTTTATTAGTAGATTTTTGTATTTTATAATATTGTTTAAAATTCTAACACTTCTTTTGTGGTTCATGATCATTTCAATAATGTTTTAAATATGAAATAATTACAGTTTATATTTTGTTGAGTCATGTTGGCAAACATCAGTTTAGTGAAGAAAATCTTCAGTAAAACTGTATTAAGGAAGAGGTGGATACAGAAACAGACTGATGTTTGTGTTCTTGTGATTCTGTTTTCTAGCAGAGATTAGTAGCAGTGTGAAGATGTTGTTCTCTCACTCACTGAAACTACACTTTTTCTATTCTGTAATGAGATTTGTTTTTTTTTTTTTTAGTGTTTATGTACCAAACTACTCTTTGGAATATGTGGTGACAGATTCTTGAATGTTTCACCTAATTTCACAATAATAAAGTTTCAGACACGATGGATTTGTGTTTATTATTATACCTAGAAAATACCAGTGTTTGATGTTTGTGTCAATTTATTCATTACATCTCAAAAGTCACATTTGAAGTTATAAAGTTTATGTTTTAAAGCAGCTACAAACATTTCACAGAGAATGAAACTTCAATCAAATAAAGTTGCCGACCTGCTGAAGATGTTTCTGAACTGAGGAAACTTGGAAAAGAACATTTAGGAATTGTACCTCCAGAAAGGGTGAATCAGGCAGGAATCTTGTTTAAACAAGCTGCCACCAACAACAACCTCACAGACATTGAGGAGTACACAAACACGGTGACCTCCTACATCACCAAGTGCATCGATGACGTGAGGCACAAAAAAAGCATCGTCACTCGGGCAAACCTTAAGCCATGGTTGACGGGGGACGTCAACTGACTGTTGAGAGCCAGAGACGGGGCCTTCAGAGCAGGAGACGAAGCGGAGCTAAGAACAGCAAGAGCCAACCTGCCCCGGGGCATCAAGCAAGCAAAAAAGGACCACATGCACAAAATATCCTCTCACTTTCATGACATCAGAGATGCAGGGAGCCTGTGGCAGGGCATCCAGGCCATCACAGACTACAAGCCCCCGCCACAGAGCTGTGAGAGCAACATCCCCCTCCTCAACAACCTGAATTGCTTCTTTTCTCGCTTTGAAGCACTGAATAGCACCCACCCGCAGAAAACTCCACTCTCCCCACACGATCAGACCCTGTACCTGACAGCTGCCAGCGTGAAGAGGACACTCACCTCCATCAACCCACGCAGAGCTGCAGGCCCAGACAATGTCCCAGGCCGTGTGCTAAAGCAGAGGTTCTTAACCTTTTTGACACTGGGGCCCAATTTTCCCGGTACAAAGTGATTCGAGGCCCATTCAAATATAAACATGTTAATGTGAATTGATCCACATCTTGTTTAATTTGTATTTGATAATTAAATCGAGTTTTTATGGTTTATCAAAGTAAAATCTTGTGAGGAAAAATGATACAACATGATCATCTCAGACATTTATTTTCATACTGAACAGGTAAACCACAGTGGTCAACCTCAACACAAATTAGAATTCCAAAAATATTTATAAGGAATTCTGATCAATAAAATTGTGTTGTAATAAAACAATAACACTTCAAATAAGTTTCAAATGAAACAAACTGTAAATGAGATTTAAATAAAATACTAATTAAAAGATTACCTTCTAACCTGCTGATGAACTTGACAAATTAGAAGTTTTAATTTCGTACTTGATATTTCTCTCCAAATCTGTGACAAATTAACAACAACAGTCTGTTTTTAAAAAAAACTAAACATGAACTGAGGCAAAGAACCCCGTATAAAGAAAATATGATGAGGGGCCGATAGCTGCATACTATTGAGTCATGCCACAACACGTTACTGATGCCGGGTTCACACTGGATGCAGAACGGAGGCCGCCTCTATTCGGCGCCCATAATCTATGGTGGCATTCACACCAGGCGCGGAGCGGTGCGGTCCTCCGCAGAGGGCTCGCGCCGTGCAAGCGGATCATTTCAGCTTCTGCTCTATTTTGAGTGCGAGCTGCGAGCGTTCCGCATCAATTCTGGCTGGAAGTTTAATAAAGATACAAGATAATACGGTTTATTTTTAAAAGAAAGAGTGTTTTCGCAGGTAACTTTTGGAAAATCATGCGTCCAGCGGTAAACTTTGTTCCTAGTTGCTGACCCAGAGGAAAGGGGTTAAGGTTAGGATTATGGTTACAGTTCCTGAGGTCGGCTGTCTCTGCAGCTCACTGCTCCACCAGGAGATGGGTCAAATGTGGAGAACACATTTACACATTTAGGAGCGGGACAGTTAATGGGACTTTAACTTTAAGTTGAATTTTAAATACGTGCGTCCAACAAAAACATCCAGCCTTGGACACACTTACAATATGTGCAACAATGCAGCAATGAGATCTTGACTGCATGTATTACTGTGTTCAATATGAATTACCATCATTTTCTAGACTGCTCGCATGTAAATACATGGGAACAACATCAGTGTTTTTAAAATATAACCAATTTTTTACAATAAAACGAAGTGATTGACAAATGTGATCATGTTTTTGTATCTGAACAGACTGTAGACAGGTACATAAACACATCCATAACACACGTGTATGCGCCAGCACACACTCACACATCAACATAGTGGGCAGAATAGTTTTAGTTTTTATGAATTTACTCACGCACACACATGCGAGCGAGCGCGTGCGCACAGACACAACCAAAACAGACACAGACTCGCACACAGATCAATGTAGTGAGCCGGCTCCGGAGCGGGTGGGCGGGGCTTGATTTTGGGTGTAAAGAGTAGTAGAGAGGAGTTCCTCTTAGCAGAAACACGCGGTAATATCTTTAGGTTATTAACTTATCACGCATGATGGCAAAAACAACAAAAGCTCCAGCTGGAGCGCCTGTCGACCGCCGCGGAAAAATCCGCGTCTGCTCTGTAAACCACAGAGCTGGGCGGAAGCCGCGCGCTTTCGACTTCGCGGTGCTTCCCGGTGCAGTATGAACCTGGCGTGACGCTTACTGCCACCAAGTGGTAGGAGGCTGCATTCAGGTCCCGCGGCCCTCGCGGCCCTCAGGTTCAGAACTGATTTTTATTTCGCGGCCCACTAGAGGGCGCTCGCGGACCGAGATTGGGCCGCGGCCCTATGGTTAAGAAACACTGTGCTAAAGGACGGCGCAGAAGGGCTAAAGGACTTCTTCACAGACATCTTCAATATCTCCCTGGAGCAAGCCATCGTCCCATCATGCTTCAAAGCCACCATCATACCGGTGCCGAAGAAACCGTTTCCATCCTGCTCCAATGACTACCGTCCTGTAGCACTAACGCCTATCATCATGAAGTGCTTTGAACGGCTCGTCATGACACACATCAATTCCACACTCCCCCCCACCCTGGACCCCTTCCAGTTCGCATACTGACCCAAACGATCAACAGAGGACGCGATCTGTTCTGTTCTCCACCCAGCCCTCACCCACCTGGACAAGAAGGACTCACATGTGAGAATGCTGTTCATTGACTTCAGTTCGGCATTCACTACCATAATACCTCAACAACTCATCTGCAAACTGTATAAGCTGGGTTTTAGCACCCCCATCTGCAACTGGCTGCTAGACATCCTCAGCCAAAGTCCACAAACAGTACGTGTTGGCAACAACACCTCGAGCTCCATCACTCTGAGCATCGGGGCTCCCCAGGGCTGTGTGCTCAGTCCGTTGCTCTTCACCCTGTTGACACATGACTGCACAACAATCCACAACCACCTGGTGAAGCTCGCGGACGACACAACTCTGGTGGGTCTCATCACCAAGGGAGATGAGACCCACTACAGGAAAGAAGTACAGCTACTGACAAAATGGTGCAAAGACAATAACCTCCTGCTAAATGTCAGCAAGACCAAGGAGATGGTTGTCAACTTCCAGGGGTGCCACACTCAACTCCTGCCACTGATCATTGACGACACTGCTGTGGAGAGAGTGACCAGCACCAAGTTTCTGGGGCTGAACATCAGTGAGGACCTGTCCTGGACTGCCAATACCACAGCATTGGCAAAGAAAGCCCAACAGCGCCTCTACTTCCTGCAGAGGCTGAAAAGATCAAGAGCGTTACCATCCATCATGACCATGTTCTACAGAGGAACCATCGAGAGCATCATCTCCAGCTGCATCACTGTGTGGGGCGGCAGCTGCACGGACTACAACAAAAGAGCCCAACACAGCCAGCAAAACCATCGGAGCCCCACTACCCTCCCTGCAGGACTTATACACCACCCGCCTTACCCGAAAAGCGCTGACAATTGTCAGGGATGCACACGACCTGTTCAGCCTCCTGCCCTCAGGGAGGAGGTACAGGATCAAAGATTCTGATTGAGAAAGTTGAACAAACTCTGAGGTTCTTCCAACAACATTTGACAGGAAACAAACAGATTGATTGGATTCTTTCTAACAATGAGTTCAATCTGTGATCCAGATCTGGTTCCAGAAGAGACTTAGCTCATGAGAAACCGAATTAACACAGAAGAACCAACTTCTTCTGTCTCCAACCATGAAGGGACTTGAACCCTTATTCTTCTGATCCAAGGTCACATGGTCTGTGAGAACGTCCAGGTCCAGCTTCAGGTGGAGGACGGCGTTGTCCAGTTGAAGAAGAGGAGGAGCTTCTGGAATGTGGAGGAGGTGAGAGGCTGCACTGGTATGGAAGTGTTTGTGATTCTCAATATTAAAAATAATAGTCAATGCTAGAAAAATCCCATTTCAATTTCAAAATGTAACTGCATTACTTGCTTCTTTAATGAAATTAAAAAGATATCCTCAGAAGAGCTTATTCATTTTCTTTAACACCGCTCATTCTGTAACAGAATTAAAACAATTACGAAAATGGCATTTGAGACTTCCGTTACGCCATGTTGGAGAAAGCAGCGTGAAAGCGAGGCTCCGTCTGAAAAACTGAAATACCCAAATAAAACCCTTCTAACTATTCGGCGAAACAACAAAATCATGCATGGCAACAACAAAGAGAAGTAAAGCTACAAGCAAACAAGAAGCAAATATGGAAAAGAATGAACACTTGAGGCAACTGACTCTGCCGCAGACCACCGCCGACAATGAAACTAACATGGCGAATGACGGTAATGCAGAGAACAAAATACTACGAGAACTGGAGAAACTGAGGCAAGAAACCAGAGAAGGTCATTCACAGACCAAATTGTCGTTAACCAAACTGGACACGGTTATGCAAGAATTGAAGAAAGACATGATTAAACTTGAAAAGAGGACGGCTGAAACGGAGAGCCGGATTAGCGGCGTGGAAGACGCTGCCCAGAGATACGAGAGGGCGATTCGATATCCGCTTCAGAGAGAAATGGAGCTGACGGCCAGATGCGAAGACCTCCAGAACAGGTCCTGAAGAAACAACTGCGAATATATCGGGTGCCAGAAGGCAGTGAGGGGAAGGACGCAGCAGCCTTTGTGAGGGAGCTAATCCAAACCACCATACAGCTAACACCGGAGATTAGCAACATCCAGATCGAGCGAGCCCACAGAGCGCTAGCTGCTAAGCCGAAGAACCCCACGTCTGCACCGCGGTCCATGATTGTGAGGTTTATGGACTGCTCTGTGAAAGAAGCTATTTTGAAGCAAGCCTGGAGCCAGAGACAAGTGCTATACAAACGCAGCCAGATTTTCTTCGATCACGATTACTCCCCGGACCTACAAGCGCGACGCGCCCAGGTGCGAGAAACCATTAAACAGCTGAAGCAGAAAAACATGAGAGCCAAGTGTGTTTACTCGGCTGAAGCTACTAGTCTGACTGAAGCAGCTGAGAGTCTGGATGCAGACACACACGGTTAGATGGAGGAAGCTGATTGGATGTGGGGACCCTGAAAAGAAAAGAATCACAGGTCACGATTAACCATGACTGCAGTTTCAAATGTTCACGTTGGACTTTCTTTATTTAGGAGTTCATCTTATTGGCTCTGTGTTTACCATTTTGAATTTCAAAGTTTTAACGGTTGATGTTAAAATGTCAAAACTGTTGTTCAGAAATGTCTCTTCCTGTCAGTGAACAAACTGAATCCTGACATGAGTGTTGAAATCATGGATCTGAAAGAAACTAGATATATAGCATTACCTGCAATAATGCTAGTGTGAATGCTGTAAGCTGAATTTTGCCGCTGAAGATGCTAGTGCTGAAAGATGCTGAAATTGATAAATAAAAATGCTGAAGCTAATAACTAAAAACGCTGAAGCTGATAGCCAGCTAAAATATTAGCTAAATGCCAAATTAGCCTAAAAAACTTCTTTAGAAAAACTTAGGTTAGCCAAAACAGCTAGTATGTAGCTGAAAAAATAGCTAAACTTCAAAATAGCCAAAAAAACTAAAAAAAAATCCCAAATTACCCAAAACAGCTAGTGCGTAAATATTAGCCTAACTCCAAAACAGCCTAAAAAAAACTTAAAAAGAAGAGCCTAAATTAGCCCAAACAGCTACCATGTAGCTGAAATATTAGCTAAAAATCATAGTAAATGCCAAAGTAGTCCATAAAGCTAGCAAAATGCTAATTTTTAAAACTTTAAAACTATTACTTTTAAAACATAATTATGAATAATAAGAGGTAGGAATATAATTCCAGAATAATTGAACTTATTTTCAGTATTTTACTCTCCATAAATATAAATTTTGTCAAAATTCTTCAAATTAGAAATAAGTGGAACATTGTGGCCTTGCCACATATATGTTTACATTTAAATTTGAACAGGAATGTCTTTTTACTGAGGGAATAATTATAGAATTCAGTAATGGCTTTTCCATGTGATAACCCTGGTTAAAATGGTCTGTATGTATGTATGTATGTATGTATGTATGTTGTTTTTTTTCACTCTGAGTTTGTGTTTGAACCAATGGTGGCGGACCTTTTACCCACATCATAAAAGGAGTATTTGACTACAAACATGGCGACCTGGGGACTTCCTGTTACCCAGGTGCCACACTGATTACAAACATGACAAATGAGAGGAGAGTCGGGGGGGAAATCAGCGGTGAGAGACCTGAGCTGAGTGAGGATCCTGAGCGAGCTCCACATACAATGTTGACAGCCGCAGGATTACCGAGCCATTGAAGAAGAGTGCCAACCGTGTTGATGGAAAACTATCTACCATTGGGTGAGATCTTCACTTGCATCGTCATTGAACAGATCCGGTAAGCCAGGCGTGTGCAACCTGCGGACGGAACATTGATGACCTGCGAATCTCATTTGGACTGCTTTTGCCTTAATGGAGGAGGACGCCAAAGGGACGCAGTGATTGTGTAGATAAGAACTACATATAAGGACTTGGGTGCATCTGGATGAATGACTGGGGAAGGACTTGTTGAGTTTAAACTGTGTAAATTGAGAAAAAAGTCATAAAAGAAGCAGAGCAAATTCTTGAGTCATTGTGGATGTTTGGGTGTGCATAAGAAGAGGCAGACAAACTATAACTCTTTTTGTTTTTTTTAAGACGTACATTTATGCCCCTGATTTTTTGTTTGTAATACTTTGCTGTATTGTAGAGTGTTACAAAATAACATCGGGCGATCAGGAGTGAACAGGCAGGAGGCTGGCCCTCAAGTCCTGGAGTTTTTTTTTTTTCTTGTTCTGTCCAACAGCTGAGCAAACAGATGCAGGCTGAGAGCCTCTTGTGTTGGACAGATTTTAGTATTAGTATTTCATACTAAACTTTATTTATATTGTTTGTTTGTTTTTGTTTTGTTGGACCGGACGGAAGAGAAATAGAGGGAGGGGGTGTAAAAGAGGGGGTTTTGTGAAAAAAGAAGATGGTAACAGAGGGAAGCAACATCCTAAAACATCCAGGTCTAAATAGTCAACTAGAATGGGCGGGGCCTGTCTACACACACTGTAGTTACACACATACCTGTTGGTTGAATAGTCTCCACATTTAAACTAATCAAAGTGTACAAAATACAACTGCAGCTAACAGAATTAATCATACAAACAGACACACATAAAGTCTTTCATTCTATCACGCATATTATTAGTGCAAAGGTGAGCTGACACCTGTGCTCAGGTGAGTGTTTATGTTTTTGCTAATGTGGAGAATTATGGAATGTACAAAGGGGGAGAGCACCCGGCCATCCCCACACCAAGACCCCCCGCCGGGACCGCAGCAGCAGCAGCTTGGACCCCCCAACCCCCGCCATAGAGTCACGAGGAGAATCCGCCCGCCGGGCAACCTCGCCAAACACCCAGACCAAGGCACGCGGGACCGCCGCAGAGGCCCCCCACACCCGAGAGCAGGAAGGCCCAGGAGCACAGAGAGTGCAGGCCCCAGCCCAGCCAGAAGAGTGGGCCCCCCACCGCACCAGAGGGTCCAACGCGAGACCCCACCCCTGGAGAGGGGGAGAGTGGACAACCCTGTCTGGTTCCTCCTCCAAGAAAAAACCTGCTGGACGTCTGTTTGTTTGTTCTGATTGAAGCATTTGGATTATGATATAATATTTTAATCCAATCAATGAATGATTCCCCAAACCCAAACTTATGGAGGGCAGCGATGAGAAACTTCCAGTTTACTCTGTCAAATGCTTTTTCAGCATCCAACCAGAGTATGCTCATTTCATGCTTTTTAATAGTAGCAAAGTCTATCACATTAACAAGTCTGCGGACATTGTCACTCGAGTGTCTACCTTTAATAAATCCAGTTTGATCATGGTGAATTATGTGAGGGGTGATTTTTTTCTATTCTCTGTGCTAAAGCTTTACAAATAATTTTAACATCTGCGTTAATCAGTGAGATGGGGCGATAGCTGGAAGGAACAGTGGGATCTTTCTCTGGTTTGAGAAGTAGGATTATATTTGCAGAGTTCATGTTAGATGGCATTGATTGGCCATCCTTGATAAATGTAACCATCTTATAAAAAGTTTCTGCCAGCTGCTCCCAGAATTCTTTATAAAATTCTGCAGGAAAGCCATCCGGCACCGGAGCTTTGTTGTTTGGCATGAGTAACAGAGCATCATGAAGTTCAGATGATGAGAGCGGAGAGTCCAAGTCTGTGACTTGATCTTCATTTAATCTAGGAAGGTTTATATTATTAAGAAACGAGTTGATGCTTTGCTCTGATGGGTTGATCTGTGAAGTATATAAGTTATGATAAAAATCTTTCAACATGTTATTAATTTTGATCAGAGTGAGCAGAGAGTGAGGTGAACAGTTTATGGAAAAAACAGGATTCGTCTGAATTTGGTCCGTAGATGCTACAAATACAAAAGTCTTTATTCTGAATTGATATATTAATAATTACAAATCTGCCTTCTGGATCAATAATTGTGTCTTTATGAGTAAAAATAATATTTTTATTAATTAAAATGGCTACTCCTCTTTGTTTAGTGTTATAACTAGCAGCATACATGAATGGAAACTGTGAGCAGCACATGAGATGCTCATTTGATTTAGATAAGTGGGTCTCCTGCAGTAAAACTATATCTGCTTTTAAATTATTCAGGTGATTTAAAACTTTCAGTCTCTTAGGTCCAGACCCGAGTCCATGAACATTCCAGCTAATAATGTTCAGAATAACCATGACTACACTGACTGGAAGAGTGTGAAGCTACATATAAATGCATCTGCTCGTGCCTGTGAGCGCGCGTGCCCGCTGCCCAGTGCGCAGTGAGGTGCTGCGCGTTGGAGCGCGTGTGTGCTTTCTGGCTGCGTGAGCTGCATGTTGCGTGCGTCCTGTTTATGCCTGTGTGATGTGTTTGCGGTGTGTCAGCGAGTGTGTGCGGGATGACGTTCCGTGAGTGAGCGAGAGCTTACCTGGGATGTGCTGTCTTCATATGGGGAGAGAGGGGGATTTGAAAGAAAGAATAAAAGAGAAAAACATAAAATAAACACAAACATGAGGGGAGAAAAAAAAGAAACGTCTTTCCTGAGAGGAGGTGTGGGGGGGGGGTGGTTGATCTGTTTCCATTTATTTAAATAAGCTTAGCAGGTGTTTCAGCGCAGCTCAGACTCAGCAGTGCGGGGGGGTCTTCAATACAGCCACAGGGTGACCTCGGGGTCTCGGAAGAGGTGGCCGTCCACGAACAGCTCGTCTACCGCCACGACCGCGCGGTCAGGTGCTGTTTTCTCAGGGGAAAGAGCAGCTTCCTGCGACGTAAGATCTCCGGGGGGTATTGATCGTTGACGCTGTAGTGGCTTCCTTTAAGCTCTGCCCTGCGGGATTTGACAAAAACTTTCTGTTTGAAGTGCTCAAACTTAGCGACGATGGGGCGCGGGCGCTGGCTGCCGGGCCTCTTCCCTCCTAGCCGGTGGACTCTATGGAAGGTGATCTTCTGAACCTCCTCCTCCGGGATCTTCAGCTGGGTCTCCATGAAGGATTTTACTGTCGCTTCCGGATCCTCTCCCGCCTCCTCCGGGATCCCCGAAATGACCAGGTTGTCCCTCATGCTCCACGCCTTAAGATCCAGGAGGGTTTCCTTCATGGCTCGGTTCTCCTCGGAGAGCCGAGCGGTGTCGGAGCTTAAGGCCTTCTCCGACTCCCTGAGGCTCTGATTCTCTGCGGCTAACTCCTGCACCTGCTGCTGGCTGAACTCCAGAGACTGCCGCAAGCCCTGGAACTCTTTGTGAAGGATCTCCAGCAGGTTGAGGTGGCCATCGAGGCTGGAGAGCTTCTTATCTATGGAATCTAGAGCGTCGCTGATTCCACTGCCTGAAGAGGAGACGGCTCCGGGAGATTCTTCAGGACGGTTACGTTTGGAGGAAGGAGTGGTGGTGGTGCTGGACTTCTTCATGACCACGGTATCGTCACAGTCGTCAATGAATTTCTCCAGGTCCTCCAGGCTGTCAAAAGCTTGTTAATCTTTGCAACAAGTTAGTTAATTGAGTGGTATATATTTATATGGCGGTCTAATGAAAAAGGCCAGAAATGTTTGTTTTAGGTACTCACGCGCCGCCAGATTAACTCACCACACCCATCTCGCCGGTCTCGCGATTGTAGCGTGTACAACGTAACAAAAACGTGTACAATTACTTAATTAATTGTTTTCTGGACTAGAGGTTCGTCTCAAGGAGGAGTAAGTGAATGTTAAAGAACCACAAGACTCAGTTTGACTGCAACCAGTGAGTGTATTCACAGTGACCCAAAGAAAAATATAACAGAAGCAGGAATATAAATATGTACAATGTCCTTTAAGTGATGAATGGTTTCCTTCACAGAGGAGGTAAATAAATAAATAACCAAGTCCAGATGTCTCCAGCAACAGGAGTCAGTTCGTAGAAAGGAAGTTCCGTTTAGAGTCTGATCTTTAGTTTTGTTTGTTTTTCTCCTACCGCTCTGTGGGAGTGGTGGCAGGTTCTTTTGCTTCCAAGCAGCTCGCCATCGCAGACAGACTCCGGGAAACCCCGTGTAAAAGGACCTGGCCTGTGTGGACAGGACCATTAGAAAATACAGCATAATTCCTCTTATCAAAAAGAAAAGTTAATTCATTGTTTTACATATTCCAACAGAATATAAATCTCAAAAATTACTGAGTGGACATTACATTTGTTAAACAATTCATAATCCTTAGAATCTAGATTCATTTCATATTAATTTCATTTTCATTTTATATTCATTTGAAACACAATTCAAATACACTTCAAATTCATTTCAAATTCATTTCAAATTCATGTACATGATAAATAATTTCTTTTCAGAGTACTCAATTCAAAAATTAAAGAAAATAGACAACGCTACAAAACAATGAACAAGACACAATTGAGATCAGCTGATGCCCGCACCAGCTCACGCAATTGTAAACACTCAACAGCTGATTATCCAAACAACCCCCGAGCTCAGCCACGGCGTTTCAGCTGTTGCCGGTTGAATGAATGATCTTTCTTTTGTTTTAGAAAAGGTGCGCAGTTTCCTAAGAGAAAGGTTGTGTTGTGTGGTTTAACCGCCAAATAAAAACAGAATTTCCGACGCTTCCCATTTACCTGCTGGTAACGCAGCTCCGCTCTGCTCTCGCTTCCGTGTGTACGTGTGTATCACTACCGGATGTACGCGTCATCACGTGAATGGCCGCGGTATTTATGTGCGAGCCGGCAAGCGTTAAAGTGACAACAGCCGCGCAAAACCACAGCGGGGTTACACGATACTACACCATCTCACGCTCTGGTCCTGGAGTTTGACACCCATGAACAATCTGTTTGTTGTTTGAACCCGCTTAGTTCCCATTCAGGGTCACTGTGTTGCTGGAGCCTATAGTAGGGTGACACACTGAATAGTTCACCAGTGTATCACAGGGTGAACCTTTCAACACAGTTGCTAAAGGGGACAGGATGACAGAGCATGGAAGCTTTAATCATTTGCGATTGGGTGGCAACCCTCTAAACAGCCAGTTTGACTTAGTAAGAGGATTGATGATCTAAGAAACTTAAGGGGTTCGGACTGGAGAAATGATTTATTCCAGACTGAGTCGGCTTAATTTGGTCCGTGTTGATTCCTAAACCTTGCTTTTGGTCTGCATTCAGACTGCATTGAAGCAGACTATCGTTTTCTGGACCAAAGCATGTAAACAAAACCATGGGACTAAAGATCTCTTCAGTCATTGGCCAGCAGTTATGAAAAAAGATGGAGATAAGAGAACTTTGCAAATACTTGTTAATATAGCTTATTTATTAAAACATTTTATTATACTCAATTTTGAACATCTGTATGAAGGCCAGGTTCAACACTTCTTACTGTAACTTTTGTTGAAGGAAAATATTGACTGCTGCTGCTACAAGGTACGCTAATAAGTTTGTGACATATTGATCATCAATTTGGATCACGTTACAAGTTGTTTTGAATAGCCTACTTTCATCTGACCAGATTTCATTGGGTTACTGTAGCATCTCTTCTAATGACCGTCTTTAGGTCCAGTTATTCTTAGCGGATCATATTCAGACGGTAGAATCTCAGAGTGAAACAATGTTCAGTCCAATTGGAAATGAACCAAGACCACCTTGAAAGATGGTTCAGAGACCAGGTTTCCTGGTCCCAGACCGGAGTTCGCTTGGGCGTATTTAGACTAAAACTTTTTTCCAGATTATAGGTAACCTTGGCTCAGTTTAAGCGGATGTTACAACCCCTGATCGTGTGTGTACTTTGAGAATTTAAGTACATCTTCAATTTGAGAATTTGAGCCAGAGAATTTCAGTTACCTGTTTTTGTTCATTTTGTGTTTTGTTAGTTTTCATATGTTGGGACACCTGTCACCCTATTAAACAACTGTGTCTCTATTTTGTCCCCGCCTAGTTATTCTTTTTATGTTACACCTTCTTCTTCCTTCCTAGAGAGGGATGCAGCAGCAGACCAAATGTATCCAGTCTGGTGGTCAGCTGCAGTCATCAGCTGCACTCAGGAACTGTATTTTGGTTTAAGGAAAGGATGCATGAGAACAAACTGGACTCTCCATGACTAGCCCAGGCTAACCAAGAAGGTGAACGGCGGCCGTGGAGCAGCTGTAGAGCGGTCGACCCCTTATTGGAAGACTGCGGGTTTGTTTACCGCCCATATGTGGAAGTGTCTTTGGCAAGACCCTGAACCCCACAAAGCCTCTGGTGGAAGGTTGGCGCCAGTGTTCGGCAGTGGAGCCGTCACTAGTGTGTGACTGTACAGCGTTTTGGGCCTTCAAGGAAGGTAGACAAGCATTATACAAGTAAACGCCAATTTACTCCTGGAGATGCTTGATATTATTAAAAAAAACAGATGGACCAACCAAATGTGTGTATTTTATCTGTTGGCTCGCGCTTTCTCTCATTGTAATCAACAGCTCTAACAGCCGATCTGCTCACCATAACAGTGTCTGTTACCTGATGGTGGACGGCCAACAGAATGACCTTATCTGTTTCTGATTTACTGGGCCTCCACAACAACAGCCTCCACATCTCTACCTCATCCATCCATCCTCCCCTCAGCCTAATTTTTATCAGCTCTTCCCATCTTCTCATCATGATTCTCTTCATCACTTTTTCTGTCTTTCATGGTCTTTTTCTTAATTTTCCCAGCACATCTTTTTTATATTTTGACATCTTATACTCCTCTCTTAATGATCAGGTTTACGTTTATTACTAGGGATCAAGCTTTTTTGGGCCCGATCCGATACAGAGTCATTCAATTTTGTGTATTTGCTGATCCCCACGATGCTTTTGTAGCACATTTAAGACATGAACAAATTAAACAGATTTGGGTTGTCCATTATCTATATTTCGTTAACCTTCTTTTGTCATCAAAAACTTAAAATAGAACACTTCTGTGAAGTAGCTTTAATAAACAAATATTCCCAAGACCCAAAAATAGTATCAAGGGTAAAGGGAGACCAAGTTTGGAAGCAGCACAAACATCCATAAAAACTGCATCTACACACTTTAACAACATTTTAAGGATTTTCATCGCTCTACAGAAAATCATTACTGAAAATGTTCTCGTCCTGTTGAAGAGGCTCTGTGGTTGTACATCCACAATCCCAACCAAGTCCCATTGGTCAATCTTTTTCAGGTTTAGAGAATTTATTAAACTCTAACTCTTGCTGCACCTGAGGACATTCTCAAGTTTCATCCCAAACTTCCAAAGCTTTCAGGAGAAGGTTCAAGAACCCACTGGAAAGTCACGGAAAAGAGGGAGAGTGAAATTCTTCAAAGTTCAAGATCAGCCGCACAGCAAGCGGGTGCGACTAGGAGCTACCAAAACTGGAACTGTTGTAATGATTTGAAAGAAAATGCAGAAATTTCAGAGGACTGTAGATAACAGACTGAAAGGGAAGTGAAAAAAAACAAAAACTGGAAATACAAAACAGCAGCTGTTAGAAAAATAGAAACATTATTGTTCATCTCGTAACAGTTGAAATGTAAAAATAAAAAACTGTGTGCGTGGTGCATGCGTGTGTAATGCGACCACAATCCAGTGTCCTCTAGTGCCAGTCCCAAGTCTGGTAAATGCAGAGGGAGGTGCAACGTTTTTGTGGCAAACACAGAAACCAACGAGCGATCCTTTGACTACGGTGAGCAACACTGGAGGTTCACTCTTTATTCATGTCTATATTTCTACTGTCTGAAATCTCAGATCTTAACAAGTCATGCAGTTTGTTAAAAAAATGATGCTAATTAGCTCATTGTCATCATATTGGGTTTAATATAAGTGATATGCAACAATAACTGTGGAAAGCCAAAAAAAAAAAAAAAAAATAAAGATAAATAAAAAAAACAATTGATTGTTGCCTGAGAATAAATTCAAATTCAACTTATTTTGTGTTGCACATTTCCTGCTATGGAGCTTTTGAAAGAGTTGTCCATAAAAAATATTACAAAGATAGAAGTAGTATAATATCAAAAATACTAGGAAATAAGTAGAAATAAATAAGCATGCACTCAATCAAAATAAATCAAATCTATTATTGATACAATTTATAACATCAATTATCAACTAAAAGTAAATCTGATCAACCTGACCCCAAAAACTGGTATTTTCTAAAAATAAACATGAATCCATGAATATTGAAATGAACACAAACCACATAAGAAGTGTTAGAATTAGAGACGAGTAATAATAACTCTAGTGTTGTGTGGATGGATGGAAGCTCATCCATGCAAACCAGCAGTCACTATCAAAAGACATAATTGACAATATTTTTGTCAACCAACACAAAAAGTGAAACTCATGATGTATACAATCATTACACAATCCTTTATTTTGAACCATGTGATCATTGTGGCTTATAGATCAAAATCATCTTAGAAAATTAGAAAATCCAAAAAGAATGTTTTCAGCTCATGTCAGATTTTAGAAAGCTGTTCTTTTCTCTGCATTCAATCATCACTTGTTCCTCCTTTCATTGAATGACTGCATCAATGTGTTTTTATTAGTTTGGTTGATTCTGATCTGTTCTAAATAAAAGTATAAATGATGATTTATAACAAATCAGTTTCATTTAATCCATCCAGTAAAAAGACAGACAATGATGGTTTCTTTGTTCTAGCATATAGCATACCTAGAATTAGGGCTGGGCGATATGGCAAAAAAAGAAAATCAAGATTTTTTCAATTTTATTTCACGATTTCGATTTTATCTCGATTTAAAAAAAAAAATAAATTCACATTGACAAAAATTGAATTATGATTTTAGTTGAAAGAAGAAAAACACATTTTGAACAAATATTTAGATTTTTTACAAATTTAATTTCAAATGCATTACAAGCATTGATATATATTTCTGGATTGGCCCTTGCCTATATGCCTATATACAGAGACGTGCGCGCTCAGGCGCCATCATCATGCATTGATTCATGGCAGCAGAACGCTGCTGTTTCAGTGGAGGACAGGCAGACATCAATCGCAAAAATCGGGCTCGCTCCTTCATTTCTCAACTAATTTTTTTTAAATATAGCTCAAATTAAAGCTTAGAAAATAATTGATCTTTTGGTATATTTAAATATTTATTATCTATTAAGATCAAGCTGTAAATAGAGCAAGAATTGTGCATTCTACTGCTACAGAAAAGGCATTGATATCAAATGATCAGCTTCTTAATACTCATGAGTTTTTATTTAGCCTCTGTGCTAAAATACATAAAACAGAGGTTATAAATGCTTTTCACTCAAGACCAGAAATGAGGGAGATTGAAGAAGTTTAATAGCATGAATGACTGATACAGTTTAGTAAAAACACCATTTACCACATTTTCAAATGAAACTCTAACTTTTATTATTTTTGTATTACATATATGGTAAATAAATCTCAATTGCTTCAGAATTTACCTTCAAATAAACGATTTCATTGTACTTTGTGAAAAAGGCTCCAGCTAGCATCTTTAACTGATACAAATAATAATAATAACTTTGCTCATAACATCAAATCCATCTACCAAACTGTTCAGATTCAAAACACAGTGATGATAGCAGTAAACGGTGTTTCAGGTTAAAGTTTACGGTCTCAGCTCCTTCTCTAACATCTTCTCTCTGCTGTGTTTATGTCACTGAGCAGAAAGCTAGCGTTAGCATTAGCGCTGTATCTTCCGGCCGAGCTTTCTCTGGTCTGTTGACCAAGAAAAAAGATCAATCGTGACGGCACGGATTAAAAAAATTATGTGCGAACTCACTTATACTTCTTACAAAGACAAAACAAAGAAAGTGCCACCGACAATAAGATTTAGGCTCTTACAGTAGCTAGTTACAAGCTAGCAAAACAATGCAGCAACGTTCATTTGACCGCATATTTTACGTGTTTCCAACATGAATTTCCATCCGTTTTTGTGCAGGTTGAACGTAAATACGAGCGATTAACATCCGCCATGTTTTAAAACATGAAACATTAATAAAAAACATACGTCGAAGAACCAAGCTAGCATGCTATCTCTGAGTTGCTAGCACCCACTTTAGCAGACAGTTCAGCCTAATTTATCTCTACTAAAATGTGATTGCTGTCATGTGATGATTCCTCTCCATCGATTATTTTGTTTTTTGAGGTTTTGAAGTCGATTGCAAAACACCGTTGCCTTTGTGCTTCTTTTCGTATTTTTTCGGACCGCCGCCATTTATTTACTATAGAAGACTCAACGCATACTGACGCCGGCGCCGCACGTCTGTCACGCCATATGTCACGTGACTTACTTAAAAACACGGGGGAGGAGGAAGAGCTCGGATTTAAAGTCACAGGCAGTCAACAAGCTTTTGCCGTCTCGCTCTTGCAACTTTCGTAGAAGATCGCGATAAAACGATCTCTCAAAAATGACAGATCGTCAGTTTTGGAGATCGTATCGCGGTTTTATATCGTCATATCGCCCACCCCTACCTAGAACCTTCAACTTTTTGTCTTTGACAAGGTGAACTAGAAATTCATGAACTTGACATGTAAAATGTCCATTTCTGAGAACACACCATACACTGAGCATTAGCAGTGTCATACATGACATGAAGCTCCACAGACCAGTACCAGCACTGTCACCTTTAGGAAAACAACAAGAATTGACAAAACAGATATTAATAAAAATAAGAAACAAACCAACTTTCATCTAGCATAGAAATATTCATACTTGACTGTGAATGAATTCAGCGTCCCTAGAGAACAAATCAAATGTACCCCATAAGAATGCATGCGTTTATAGATACGATAGAATTAGTGATTAGCGTTAGCAGAGACAGGAACGTAAATCCTATTTCATAACAATAAGACATTATAACCACAGAGAGGCTAAAATGATGAGATAAAGTGCAGTCTGGTTCAGTTTTAGCTGCATCAGCCTGTAGCTGCTCTTGTCTGACCCCGGGCTCACACCGCTAGCGTTAAAGTTCAGATGAGAGCACCGCAGTCTTTACGTAACTCTAAGAGTGTGAGATGAAATCCCACTGCAGACGTTCATGTCCTGCCTCTGCGGTCAGGCTGCTGTGGTGCTATGAATCAGTTTCGTTTGGTTAAAATTTTCTCCGGACGATGCAGCTGAAACACAGCAAACAAAGGGGAGATAGTGTGAACATAGGTGAGTTTGGAGTTTTGAGAGGTCTGCAGCAGAGCCTGATGCTGCAGCCAGCCGGTAGCTAATAGGCGTGTTTGAGTTGACTTGCTCCTCGCCTGCTTCGTCGGCGAGACTAAGCTGCTGCAGGAGGGGGCGGAGAAAGGCGCCTGAGATGAAGGTGGACGACGAGGCTGTACGAAAACAAGGAGTTGGGGGTTGTCCTCAACACTCGGCTGAATTTTAATACGCCACTCCTCCTAGTATGATCTGTGCTGTTATGTCTTTTATAGTATTTTTTGACATCTCTTAGAGTAAAACAGTTAAAACTAGATTTGCAATTCCCTAAAGAAATTGCGTCTGATTGCTGAAAGCAAGACCAATCTGAAATATCCTCTAGCTGCAAGTGTTAAAGGCCTTCAGTACGATGTCCACGCAGAGTTTGGTCCGCGTGGGTCGAGCGCTTTCGGAGATATTAGAAGAAATGGCTGGAATTGGCAGTAGCGCCACCTATGGGAGCACCGTTGTGAAAGTCATCACGCTTACTCATCTTACACTGTGGAAGAAGTCTTGAAAAATCGGGGGATTCATTACATGTGCACAGTCCCAAATAAACAGATGAAATAAAAATTAAAGTTCATTTTAAAGACAACTATGACACACAAAACCACAGATTATTTAAAATCTTGTATATTTTTTCATCAGCGATTCACTACCTTCCAGAAAGAGTATAAAAATACACATTTCTTTCATTTAGCGCCAGTTATTTGACATTAAACTACAAAAACTTTCAGGACACAGTTTCCCACAATGCATTGTTTTGTAGTCATCAAGGCGGCTTGAAGCCAGTGCAGTACCTATTTTCTGGCTGCGCTGGCTTAGGTAGGCGCCTTGAACCCGCCCCTTTCTCGCGATACTTCATGTCGTCGCAAATGTGACGTCGGTGACAGAAACTAACCAGCATGCACCGCAATCCAGGCGATCTGCGCAGCGCCGCGTCCGCCTGCATAATCTCAAACACGCCTAATATGAGCCGTCGGCTGTAGCTAGACCACTCCCACATCGCACCTGTGCTGTAGCGCTAGTGGTGTGAGCCCGGGGTAAGAGTTAAAACAGCAAATACCGGACACACAGCCATGCGTACCTCCACCACATATTATACAGGTACACAGTACTGGACCGTTCCAGCTCTCTTTGAGTCCTGGTCACAACCAATGATCACAACTAGCTGCTCACCTCCTTGTACGCTGGTTAACATCCAGCGTGTGGATAAACGCACTTTACTTACACTACTGTAGTTGTAGCGGCTGCAGACTTATGAGCCGCCAGAGAGGCTGCA
The DNA here is from genome assembly GCA_003999625.1 of Oryzias javanicus. Lineage (NCBI taxonomy): Eukaryota > Metazoa > Chordata > Actinopteri > Beloniformes > Adrianichthyidae > Oryzias > Oryzias javanicus. Next base: position 86,570 of record ML136678.1, read on the forward strand.
GCAGGACCTTCTTTGTGATGCGCTCCAAAAAGACAACAAAAAAAGACTTCTGAATGTGTGTTGATTTATTAAAGTTCATAGACAATGATTACATAAGTTGTGTAAACAATTAAAGCAAATATCATTTCAAAATAAAAGCAACTAAAGCGGTCAACAAAAAACACAGGGCCCTGTACACCCTCTCAGAACCAGCAGAACCAACAGAACCCAGGTGACAGGTCCGGCTAATAATGTCTTTAATCATCACGTGACTAAACAAAAAAAGTGAAATCATAAAGACACATGATCATGGCTGCTACAGTAGTTAAAAACGAACCAGACAAAAAACTTTACACTAGATAAGTCATTGCTAATAAGTTTTAAAACAACACCATTTTTCAAGACCAAAAATAGTTCAAAAGGAACATGACTTGTTAAAACTTTTTTTAATTAGTTTTTTAAAGGCCTTATTCCCAAATTTTTATTCAAATTTCACAAGGCTTTTAAAGACTCACTTTTTAGGAGGCCCCGCGAGGAACAATTCTAATTGTTAGGTAGAAAAGCTTAGGGTTGTTTTTATTGCCTATTAAATAAAATCACAATATTGCAATCTTCCTATTCAAACCATTATTCTGTATGATTCCTGTAATGTGAGATTTCCTTATTTTTTGATTTGCAAGATTATTTACTTCATTCTCAAATTAGAATTTTTGTCTGGAAAAAAGGCTTTTTTCCTGTAATGAGTTCTCATGTGTGTTTTGAGATTACATTAAATGACCAAACTTTTTATCACATTCTTTACAAGAAAAAGGCTTCTCTCCTGTATGAGTCATCATATGTCTCTTAATATCAGATTTACGATTAAAACTTTTATCACATTCTCTACATGAAAAAGGCTTCTCACCTGTATGAGTTCTCACGTGTGTTTTGAGATAAATAATAATGACCAAACTTTTTATCACATTCTTTACAAGAAAAAGGCTTCTCTCCTGTATGAGTTCTCATGTGTGTTTTGAGTGAAGATAATTGACCAAACCTTTTATTACATTCTTTACAAGAAAAAGGCTTCTCTCCTGTATGAGTCGTCATATGTCTCTTAAAATCAGATGTACGATAAAAACGTTTATCACATTCTCTACATGAAAAAGGCTTCTCACCTGTATGAGTTCTCATGTGTGTTTTGAGATGACATAAATGACCAAACTTTTTATCACATTCTTTACAAGAAAAAGGCTTCTCTCCTGTATGAGTTCTCATGTGTGTTTTGAGAGAAAATAATCGACCAAACCTTTTATTACATTCTTTACAAGAAAAAGGCTTCTCTCCTGTATGAGTCATCATATGTCTCTTAAGATAAGATTTACAATTAAAACTTTTATCACATTCTCTACATGAAAAAGGCTTCTCTCCTGTATGAGTCATCATATGTCTCTTAAAATCAGATGTACGATTAAAACTTTTATCACATTCTCTACATGAAAAAGGCTTCTCACCTGTATGAGTTCTCATGTGTGTTTTGAGATGACATAAATGACCAAACTTTTTATCACATTCTTTACAAGAAAAAGGCTTCTCTCCTGTATGAGTCGTCATGTGTGTTTTGAGATTAAATAAATGACCAAACTTTTTATCACATTCTTTACAAGAAAAAGGCTTCTCTCCTGTATGAGTTCTCATGTGTGTTTTGAGATTAAATAAATGACCAAACTTTTTATCACATTCTTTACAAGAAAAAGGCTTCTCTCCTGTATGATTTCTCATGTGTGTTTTGAGATTAAATAAATGACCAAACTTTTTATCACATTCTTTACATGAATAAGGCTTCTCTCCTGTATGGATTCTCATGTGAATTCTAAACAAAGATTTATAACCAAATATCTTACCACATTCCTCACAGACATAAGGTCTTTCAGCAGAATGTTGAACAGATTGTTTGTCCTTCCTGCCCAAAGTTCCGTTCTTGAAATGTTTTTTAACATCAGAGCAGCACTGACTTTCTGAAATGTGAGAGTTGTCCACACTTAGGACATGACCTCTGTCTCTTCTCTTTCTCTGATCTCTGTTCTGTAGGTCTGTCTCTTCTTCTGTAGTTGATGTTTGTTCTTCATGTTGGTTTAATTCTTCATCCTGACTATCAGTTCCATTAAAGCTCTGCTGATTGTTTAGATCTGCTTCACTGTTCTCACTTTCCTCATAAGTAGGAATCTCCATCAAGGTTTCAGTCTCCTGCTTCAGATCAAGATGTTCTTCATCCTGACTGATGCACACTTGTTCCTGCTCCTTTTTTATCTGTGGTGGTTCTGGTTCCTCCAGTTCCTCTTCAATCTGTGGAGGTCCTTCTTCTTCCTGCTCTTTTTTAACCTGTAGAAGTTCTGGTTCCTCCAGTTCCTCTTTGGTCTGTGGAGGTTCTGGATCATTCTGTTCCACTCTGACTTTCCCCCACTGGTTGAAGAGTTCTACATCTTTTATCACCCAATGTTGGGGGAGAACTGCAGAGACACAAACACAAGAAAGTGTTAACTTATCATAATTTTTTATTGTTTAGACCTGTATGAGAAAAATATGAGATATGCGATATCTGTGTTTGAACCTGCGACAATGGTTTGACTTGTTTTAAATGGACATATAAAAAAATTAACTAATACGCTTCCGTTTTACCATGACAGTTGTATTTAAAAAAAAATATTTTTTTCTGTATGTTTAGTATAGTACATGTGTTTGGAGAACGTCACCTGTCCTGAAACCAAAGTATCGCCATACAACCGACGTTAGGGGTGTAACAGATCACAAAACTCACAGTTCAAACCCTGTTGTGGTGTTGCCCCTGATTTGGGATTTCACATCCAGCAGGCTATGCGGCTGTTGAGGGTGTTGCCTGATTGCTCTATATATATATAAGATGACTTGCCTGCCTTCATTCAGTTGGCATATGACTGAATCGTTCTCGATGCATCATGTTGAGATTGCATCATGTTCTAAAGATCCACCAGTCAGTATGCCTTACGTTCAAGCAAAGTTTTTCTCCTGCATGTTCCCCGTGTCCGAATTGAATTCAGGAAACTAGCTTTCAGTTTTTCTGCTGCCTCTGCTTAGAACTCCATCCAAACTGAACTGAAATGGTCTATTATCGCTTCATTGGGTTTATTCAGATCATTTTTGTGTAACAAAGAAAAATAATCCCTACAAACATACTCTCGTTGGATGCTGAAAAAGCATTTGACAGAGTAAACTGGAAGTTTCTCATCGCTGCCCTCCATAAGTTTGGGTTTGGGGAATCATTCATTGACTGGATTAAAATATTATATCATAACCCAAATGCTTCAATCAGAACGGACAAACAGACGTCCAGCAGGTTTTTTCTTGGAAGAGGAACCAGACAGGGTTGTCCTCTCTCTTTGCAATATTAATCGAGCCTCTGGCTGCAGCAATAAGACAGAATGAGAACATTATAGGAATTAAAACTAAACATGACCGTCATAAAATTAGTCTTCATGCAGATGACATATTACTTTTTTTTTACGTATTCTATAAGTGAAATGATAACAATTATTAATGAATTCTCCTCCATCTCAGACTACTCAATTAATTTGAATAAATCAGTTTTATTACCACTAAACAGTAATTCTGGACAAACACTCAATACCGGTCAAGTCAGGCAATATTAAATATCTAGGTGTTCATTTCTCCCCCAAACTATCAGAACTGGTAGTCAGAATTTAACCCGCTGGGTCAACCTACCCCTGTCACTCATGGGAAAGGAAGCCACAATAAAAATGAACATATTGCAAAAACTTAATTATCTATTTCAATGATTCCGACACAACCTCCACTAAAATGGTTTAAGACATTAGACTCAGCCATATCCAGCTTTTTATGGAAGAACAAATCTGCAAGAATCAGCCTTAAAACTTTAAAATCTGCAAAAAGATGTAGAGGCTTAGAATTACCAAACTTCAACAATCATTTTGTTGCCAACAGATTAAAATACATTTTAAAATGGTCAAGACATAATCCAGAAAATAACTCATGGATGGACTTAGAACAGGAGTTATCTGGAAAGATCAACCTGTCAGATCTACCATTTATCAGCCAGACAATAAAAAACACGATAGTTTCCAAAGTGTTAATATAAGTACCACCTTAACAGCCTGGTGGGATTTTCTCAAAGCGTCAAAGTCGTCAGTTGTACCATGTAAAATGACTACCATGACCCCCCCCCCCCCCCTACACCCCCCCCCCCCCCCCCCCCAAGACCCCGCAGCAAGGGCCGGGCGCCACCCGGAACAACGGCGGGCCCCAAGGAGGTAGCCCCACCCGCCCTAGAGCCAGAGAGGGAGTGATCCCAGCCCCCAGGTGCAGGCGAGCCACCCCCCCGACGCAAGCGGCACCCCCCAGGAAGGGGCCCCACGCCAGCCCACCCAGCGCAAGCAAGAGGACCACCCCCCAGACCGAGCCAGACAACCCCCCCGACACCCAGGCCGGACGCCGCACGGCACCCCCGCCAGCCCCCATCCAGAATCAGAATCAGAATCAGAATTAACTTTATTGCCAAGTACAATTGAACATATACCAGGAATTTGTCTTGGTGATGATGGTGCATTCAGGAATAAATAGAAACAGCAAAATATTAAGGAAGAACAGACAGAAGGGATATTACAAATATATAAATATATATATATATATATATATAGACACACACACGCACATATATACCTATATATTTACATTATTATTATTGTTATGTAAAATACAATTAATATTATTAATGTCATTTAAATTCATATACATATACACAAATATATACAAATACACACACCAAATAATAAATAATAAATAAATAAATAAAATACATAAAACAAAAATCTGTCCAATGTGACAGTCAGATGGGGGCAGGGAGAAGCGATGGAAGGCTCCGGGACTTATCAACAAGGCTAACAAGGCTAACAGCAGACGGAAAAAAAAAAAAAAAAAAAAAAAAACTGTGCCTGTGGCGAGAGGCCCCCGTCGCGATGGACCCCAGCCTCCTGCCAGAGGGGAGCGGCTCAAAAAATCCATGTGCAGGGTGGGAAGGGTCTGCCACGATCTTTCCTGCACGCCTCAGGGTCCCAGAGGAGCACAGGTCTCGAAGCGTGGTCCGCTCCACACTTCCCATCCGGTCCGCGAGCTTGAGATGAGCAGCCCGCATGTCAGGCTGCGGCGGGATGCAAACGCCGACCAGAATAAACGAAGCAAACTCCCGGGGTGAACAAAACGGCCCACAGTTGACGACAAACAGACTACAGTTCAGGAGAACAGCGCTGGATGATCACTGCCACGTCGCCACACCAGCCAATGCCGACACAAAAACAGATTCCCCACCCCTGGCCCCGCCGGAAAGTGTGTGTCTCCGCTGCGCGGCAGAGCCGGAAGCCCGCCAGCTTGCAGCGCAGAGTCCGGCATCAATCCGCTCAGCCACGTCTCCGTGAATCACAAAACCGCAGATGAAGAGAAGTCCCTGTTTCCTCCCAACAGCAGCTGCAGTTCATCCACTCTGCCGGGCAGTGAACGCACGTCTGAGAGAAATACTCCCGGCAGCGGCGTGCGCAATCCGCGCTGGCGAAGACGGACCAGCGCGCCGGCTCGTCCTCCTCTCCCACGGCGCTTCACTCCGAGAGCAAGGAACGCGCCCCCGACCAGGACATCCAGCACCTCCGGAGGTGGCAGCAAAAAAGCTGGGAAATAAATCCGCCGGAGCTGCTGCCCTGATGTTCACGAGCTCCACCCTGGCAAAAGCACCGAGTGCCATCACAAAAAAAACCGAGCCAAAACACAAAACAAAACAAAGCAGTGCGCACCAACACACCGAGGCAGCCATCCGCGGCGCCAACGGTTAACGGTCTAAGACCGATCCAGACGCCAGGCCAGACCCCCCAACCAACAGAGCCCCCCCACACCCCAGCCAAGCGCCAGAGGGCCCCGACCCCCGCCTACCAGCCCCGGCAGACAACCAAGGCACGGGGACACCCAAGCATCCCGCCCCTAATCATGAACTCAGCAATCGGAGACCAGAGAGACTGAATTCTTTCCAAGTTATCTGAACTTTTAGCTGATGTTTTTCCAAGCTGATATGATCAAAGAGCAGATTCCTGTATTGATTAACGTTGATGTTTTTCTTGCTTTTCCAATTTAATAGAATAGTTTTTTTATGAAGATTACAGATACTAATCCTCCCTCTATATCGATGGCACTCATGTCACCAAGCACACAAAGTGACGGTGAAGCTGTGATTGAAACATTATAACACTGATAGATCAGCAACAGACCTGCTGCCAGAGAGCCTGGACAGGTGTGCAGAACCACAGTGCATGCATGAAGCTGTCAGGTGAGTTACTATCACAGTGCTCACAAATGTCTGAGCTTCTGAACCATCTTGAACATCCTCTGTCCAGTATAATAAATTCTATGGAGAGTTTTGAATTGGATTAATTGTAAGTTTGGACTTTTAGTCAGTTTAAAGGTGTTAAGACACATTTCTGTCCAGAAGCTTTGGTCTGTGTTCCTGCTCAGGTCTGCATCCCATTTAGTATATTGGAATTGAAATATTATTATCTAGTTGCATAAGAGTTTGTATATTTTTGAAAAAACCTTAAGTCATTGAAAAATTAAACAAAGAGGGTAATTATTTCTGGTAATTTTAAGTCATTATCCTGGTACTTAATTTTTTTTGGAATTATAGATTTCAGGGGCCTTGTGTTGGCCCTCCTGGCGTGGTGGGGGGATTGCTGCTCTGGCTGGGCGGGGGTCCGCGCTCTCTGTGCTCCCGTGCCTTCCGGCTCTCGGGCGTAGGGGCCTCTGCGGCTGTTCCGCGTGCCCTGGTGTGGGTGTGTGGCGGGATTCTGGGGCTGACTGGTTCTCTCCATGGCTCCTGGCGGGTGTTGGGGGCCCGTTGCTGCTGCGCCGCTGGTGGGGGGCCTGGGCGTGGCCGGGCTCTCTCTCCTTCTATACATTCCATCAACATTCACATCAGCAAAACATAAACACTCACCTGAGCACAGGTGTCAGCTCACCTCGCACTAACAGAATGTGTGATGGAATGAAAGGCTTTATTTGTGTCAGCTTCTATGATTGTGTGTGAGCTGCAGTGGTATTGTGTACATTTTTGACAACTTTAAAGGTAAAGATTATTTTTAGCCAAAAGGTATATGTGTAACTGAGTGTGTGTAGACAGGCCCCGCCCATTCCAGATTGTTATTTAGACCTGGTTGTTATAGGATGTTTCTACTCTGTGTGACGTTTTTGTTCTCTTAACCCCACTCTTTTACATTCCCCCCCCTTTGTTTCCCGTCCGGTCCAACAAAAAAAAAGAAAAAGATACAACATAATTAAAAATAAATAAAGTTTAGCATGAAATACAACAGGGGTTTACTTAATAAACCCCTGTTTGGACAATAAAATCTGTCCAACGCAAGAGGCTTCTTCTCAGCAAGAGGCTATTATAACATAATAATGAAAGCCAATATGGGTTTCAGAGAAACACAGATCAACCTCAATGGCGATCATTGATGCTGTAGAAGAAATCCCGAACGCTCTGGATAGAAAAAAAATATTGCAGCTGGAATCTTCATTGACTTAAAAAAAAAGGCATTTGATTTTTAATCACGACATCCTACTGGACAAACTGGAAGAGTACGGGATCAGAGGAGTAGCGCTAAGTTGGGTCAAAAGCTATTTAACAGGAAGAAAACAATTTGTCAAGATGAATGAATTTATATTGAGGCCAAAGAGATAAGTTGTGTCCTCAACGGATGCAAGTTCTGGCGCAACTGCTGTTCAAGTATTTACATCAATGATATAATTCCAGTGTTTCAAAATTTTTAAAACTCATTTTATTTGTGCTGATGAACACAAATATATTCTATTCTACAGACAATCAAAGGGAACTTATCAATGTGTTGAACACAGAGTTAATCAAAATAAAATCATGATGGATTACAAACAAACTATCTTTGAATCTACACAAATCCAAAGAGATAATTTTTGGTAATTACAAAGCCAATACAGAGCTCTCAATTAAAGTTAAATATGACTTAATAAAAAGTGTTACAGTGGGGATTGCTATTCATAAACTGAGTTGGAAGCCACACATCAGACACATACAAACTAAAATTTCCAAAAGTATTTCAATCATAAATGAATCAAATGTGTATTGGAATACAGCTGTAGATATTGTACTGCTCTTTAATATTACCATATTTCACCTATTGTATAGAAATATGGTGTAATAATTATAAGAGTTCACTGCATCCTCTCAGAATTATACATAAAGCCGGTTATCTTGATCACGCAAACAACTTATTTTATCAATCCAGAATTTTAAAACTGTATGACCTTGTTGATTTTTACACTGCACAATATTTATACAGAGTTGGTGGTAAACATTACCATACAATATCCAAAAACAGTTCTTAGAAAATGAAGGAGGATATAAACTGAGAAGATCCAGGAACTTCAAGGTCAAAGAAAAGTTTCTGTGTTTCTGTGTGTGGAACTAAACTCTGGAACAAGTTAAGTAATGAACTCAAACTATGTTCAAGCATTTATCAATTCAAGAAAATGTATAAAGAAACTAATTTCACAAAATGAAGATAAGACGAGTTAAAGATCAACTGGTGTTTGAAATGTCTGAACGTGATGAAATGATCAAAGCTTTTTTTTTAAATGCAATCAATGAATTTTACATAATGTAAAATTCAGTAATGATTACTGAAATGTTTACAATCAATACGAGATTGATTTTCTTTACTTGATCCGAAATATGTAGCAATGATTAATGCAATTATGCATTCTACTGATATTAATTGGTTATTACATATTGTGTGAATGGATAATGTTTACTGATAAAATATAAAAAAATTTTAGAGAATAACCAATAAGTACTCTATTGTTACTTTAAAACTTGATTTCAGTGTGTAAGGATTATCCTTCTGCATTGATATAAAATTATATTTTGATGATAACCAATGAGTATTGAAAAGCAGTTACATGATGTATGATAATAATGCTTGGTGAGATTAATCAATAATCAACAAGCAATTCACTTCGGTATTGGAATTTAAAAAAAACAAACAAACAAAAAACAAACTTGCATTTGATCTGCATAATTATGCAAAACAGTAAAATGAAGTAATCAAGTGGGATTATATAAATTCGCTTCTTCCCATTCCTTTTCAAGCAATCAATCAAACTCTACCTGAATTTAGTTAATTATTACGAAAAATTAATAAACCACTTCTCCTGTGAAATCAAAATGACCGATTAGAAAGAAACAATGACTGAATCAATCCTACGTTTTAGTGCAGCAGAACAGACAACAGGAGGAAATAACAAACGATCAGCCTTAAAAAAAATAAATACATAAATAAAAAATAAGCCTTATATGTTGTTAAATGAACTCTTTGACTCATTAGTTATCGGCCATCCTGGAGCCGAATGTTCTAGAAGATGAAGAAGTGACAGACCTATGTGGTGGAGCTGAAGCTGTGGTTTCCAGCAGATATCCAGCAGTCTGCGCTGACGACAGAGCTCCTGCTCGTACTGGACGATGGTTCCTTCACAGAGTCTGAAGATTTCTTCAGCAGCAGCAGCGAGTCGCTCGCTGATCAACTCTCTCAGAGACTGAAGGGAAGACATGGTTCCTGCAGCTCCAACAAACACCAAAGTCCTCTGAACAGCAGCAGCTCCGATCTTCAGCTACAACCACAGAAACACCTTCTTTACATTCAACGCTTTTTCACTCATTTACGACCAAAGTTGGAGAGTTCGGACACGAACCACGTATCGTCCTTTCTGTCCAAACACCTCACGAACGTCCGAACGAAACCCCGCCGTCCTCTCAGCACAAGCTAACGCTGCTAGCTAGCTAGCTATCGCCTCGTGCTGTTCTTCTTCTGTGGTTTATTGGCGGTTAGCAAACAGCGTCATGGTGCATTAGCGCCACCAGCTGGTCTGGAGGGAAAATGTTCCACACTTCAATACCAACACTATCCACGTCAGTCCTGTGATCTACCAGAATTTACGTCTTTGTGACTCCATTCATTCTTTATCCAACGTGGAATAGGTACGCATTTCACTGAGACTGGGTTGCTTTATCAGATTTATGATAATATCATATAAATAAACTACAGTGAAATAATGTTAAAAATCGAAATACAAAAAAGAATAAAACAAAGAATAAAAGGAAAATAGAACAAAACTTTTCAAATTGTTTTTACTAAAACAGTTATACATAAGTTAAAACATAAAATCTGAAAAACAAAACAAATAAACTATAAAAACTCTTCAATAAAATAACAATAATGCAAATATACACTAATTAAAACAATAAAGACATAAATTATCAATAAAGAACAAGCAAGAAAAAAAACATACAATCATGAGTTAATGAAATTCTTTCAGTGTAACTTTGAATCAGTCCGTTCAACTTCTAACAGGTTCAGAGGAACAATGAAGTCTGTGAGCAGAAACCTCAGTGTGAGGGAGGAGCAGGGGTGAAAGTAGATTTTTTGTTATGCCGGTACTATGCCCCCCCCCCCCCCCCCACACACACACACCCCTACAAACACACATACAAACACACACACACCCACACAGTCCAATACCTTTACTTTTCAAGTCCCCATATGGTAATTTTTACTTTTATTTTAAAAAAGAAAGTTCTCAGGAGTGTTTTATTTATGTTTATGTTATTTTTAAGCAAAATCCCAGACCCTTAATGTCTTAAAAAGTATTTTTTAATGTTGGTCTGTGAAAACTCCTCTGTGGAGGCGTGGCTTCTGGAGCTAAGCGAAGCTGACCTGCTCGTGTCGGACCCTCCCCTGTCTGATTATGGTGGCCCTGAGTCTTCCCCGCTGCACCACAAAAATGTCTAGCAGTTTTGTTTTGAGCTGCACATCAGATCGGACAAGGAAGAACTTCATGGATCAAACTTTCCCAGATCTTTTACAGCTGTGGTTAAATGAGCCGCCGTTCACATTGTCGTGGTCACATCAAGAGTCTGTTGGAGATTTTCCAGCGTTCTCAGGACTGCTACCATAAGTATTGGATGAAACTCACACAAAAAAATCCAGGGACGGCTGATTGGACCACAGAAATGTGAACGGTGGCTGATTTGACTGCAGTCAATGTGAAGGTAGCATCTTCTCTTCACCAGAAGCTGAACTAGACACGCTAGCCGGACCAGATGAGGGTTTAGTGCAGCAGAGCTGTTATGATGGAAAGAACATCATTCATTCACACAGAGTCTGTCTGTGACAGTTTGATTAACAGAGATTAAAAGGAAATGCAAAAACAAAATGATTACATTTGTTCTCTTTCAGAATAAGAATGGCACACAGGCATGTTAAAAACTCAAAAAATAGTTTTTCTTTTTTTTGGAAGGAGACTTTAAACAGAACTTATTGTCAGTTGTCCAGATTGAAGAATAATCTGGCAACATAGAAAATTCATCTGTGGTTGATGGACCTGGTGTCTCAATGGCATTTTCCATTCAACTTCCATCTCTCCTTTTCTCTTCTTCATCCTCTCCTTTAGAAGATTTGTTCTGCACATCGTCATCCTCACTTTTGGATTTTCCTCTTAAAAATCTGATTCACTTTTCTCTGCATCTTTTTTGTTTACGTTTTCATTTAAATAATTTAATTATTTTTATTATTAGTATCATAATTAGCTGCAGAGCTGCAGTTCTCTGGTGCGCCTGCTGTTCAGAAAGTCGGGGGTCCGCAGCGCTCGGGACGCAAGCCAGACTTGGCGCACGCAAGAGAGCGCAGACCAGGAGAGAGAGAGAGAGAGAGAAAGGGAGAGGGAGAGAGAGAGAGAGAGAGAGGGAGAGAGAGAGGCGGATTTTAATAACTGTCTGATGCGCCGCAAAAACAATGCAAACGTCCAAATAAAGCGCTGCCTGCTCTCAGCTCAAATGTCAATTTTCTTATTTTTCTTCCATAAGAGCGACCGCGGCTCTGTCTTGTGTTATATAGTGAAACTGGCCGCACAGCTGATCTCTCCAGCCGGAACGGCGTTCCGTCTTCAAATCATTTACCGGAACGCCGCTCCGGACCGTTCCGGCTTACTTTCACCCCTGGGGAGGAGGAGCTTTCACCTGGAATCAAACCACCAACTCTTTCTTCAGTGTGACGACCGCTCCACCACAGAAACTGCTGCGCTCCTTTTCCATCCAGATGTTTGCAGCTGCTGGAGCTTCTTCACTGGGATTCAGGTCTGGACTCCTTTCAGATCCTGCAGTTCTTTGGATCCATTTCTGAGAGTTCTACAGAATCTGTGATGAACACCAGAACCTGCTGCAGCTTTGCTCTGCCTGCCCGCCGGTGGTTAGCTGCCCTGCAGACTGCAGAGCCGCCACAAGTGTCGTGGCGTGCACAATCACTGTAGCTTCACGGGCTGGTGATGTTTTTCTTTCAACAAGATTCTCCAGTTTATTTTATCTTATGCTCACATTGTCTCAGCATAACCTACAACCACAATGGTTAACTAAACAATATCATAGTAATCGTAATAAAAATGAAACAACAAAAACTGAAAATGATGAAAATGTCTTTAAAAATGTCATCTTACAAAGTTCATCATTCAAGTCTTCATTCAAAACAACATTTCTGTTTATCTAAAAGACAGAATTTGGTTAAAAATTCAATATTTTTGTCAATCAACACAAAAAGTGAAACTCATGATGTATACAATCATTACACAATCCTTTATTTTGAACCATGTGATCATTGTGGCTTATAGATCAAAATCATCTTAGAAAATTAGAAAATCCAAAAAGAATGTTTTCAGCACATGTCAGATTTTAGAAAGCTGTTCTTTTCTCTGCATTCAATCATCACTTGTTCCTCCTTTCATTGAATGACTGCATCAATGTGTTTTTATTAGTTTGGTTGATTCTGATCTGTTCTAAATAAAAGTATAAATGATGATTTATAACATATCAGTTTCATTTAATCCATCCAGTAAAAAGACAGACAATGATTTGTTGCACAGCCTGCAGCTCAATCGCCAGTGTTTTTATTTGGGTTTTAGAAACAGATTTTTATTATTGCATGACCTGGTGTGTTCTTTTAAATATATTTTTTGGTTTGTTTTGTTGCATGCTCACTGGCAGCACAGAGTGCAGGACTGTATACCGACTGAAGAGACTGAGGCTGGGACGAGAAGAAAAGCGGACCATTGCATGGACAATAGTCACCTCCAGTTTGAAATTTTTTTTTGTCTTGTACCTTTTTTGACCTTTTTAAAACAACTTCTCTTTTTGAACGAGGAATAGTTGGTTTTAAATTCAGAAACGTTATTAATATGCTTGGGGAAGAGTTAGTTCACTATTTCATGGTGGGTTTTTAATTTAAAAAAAAGAAACAAAAAAAACCTGTTATTAGACTTTAAAACAATCATTTTCTGGCTTTGTTTTTTTTTATGCTAGTTTCTCTTCTTTTTATGGTAGCTTTAAATGTGTTTTTTTTTTATCACTTTCTGGATAAGTTATCTGCTTATGCTCACTGGGGAAGAGTTATTTAACTTTTATATGGTAGGTTTTTAGTACAGAGTGTGTTTATTAGATTATGGGAGCATGTTTGAGCAGACCTTGGGTCCATCACCGAAGTCTCTTCATCTGGAGAGGACCTGTTCTCTACAGATGATGCTGAGCAGAAACGTGGACAGACTCTCCCTGACATGACTCTTGTGATACTGTAGTTAACCATAAACAGACTTTTCCAGATGCATTGCTTCATCTAATACATGTTACTAACAGGTGTGCTGAGAAAATACTGATTATAAATGTAACATTTAACTTAATGCATTAATAAGCCCCCAAAGTACCCCCCCCCCCCCCCCCAACTGTATATCTATTTCTGTTGAAAGATGTATTCATGTTAGGTTTGTAATAAATATACCACATTGCCATGAAACCATTTTGTTTATTTTCATATCTATTATTACAATGCTCATGTTAGCATTCAGTTTTTACCTGCAAGAAGAGATATTTCTGGACTGCTTTGAAAATATCAATATTGTTAAAGCTTTAAAGCTCAAAATGATAAAACAAGGAGCAAGTACACTGCGCAAAAACCCCCAGAATCCGGAGAGATTTTTCTTTGGATATCTTCAAACATAACCCATAGCTGGTGATATCCAAGGTGGATACACTCCGACCATGACAGTTCCTGAGTTCACGTCCTTGGCATATCCACTCCGGGTATGGGACACAATTATTCTGATAGAATCTGGAGTTGAGATTCTCTCCGAATATCAGATGCGGCAAAATGTCAGATTCAGGCCATATCCCAACACTAAGGGTATCTGATGTCAGGATATCACCAGATTTCACTCAAGTCACCTTGATATCTGAGGTCAGTATACCCATCATATCTGATGTCTGGATATTCCAGATTTTCACTCAAGTCACCTTTGATTTCTGGGTCAGTATACCCTCATATCTGATGTCTGGATTACCAGATTTCACTCAATACCTTGATATCTGAGGTCGGTTATTCCCTATATCTGATGTCTGATATCTCAGATTTCACTCAAGTCACCTTGATTTCTGAGGTCAGTATCCATCATATCTGATGTCAGGATATCACCAGATTTCACTCAAGTCACCTTGATTTCTGAGGTCAGTATACCCATCATATCTGATGTCTGGATATCTCCAGATTTCACTCAAGTCACCTTGATTTCTGAGGTCAGTATACCCATCATATCTGATGTCTGGATATCTCCAGATTTCACTCAAGTCACCTTGATTTCTGAGGTCAGTATACCCATCATATCTGATGTCTGGATATCTCCAGATTTCACTCAAGTCACCTTGATTTCTGAGGTCAGTATACCCATCATATCTGATGTCTGGATATCTCCAGATTTCACTCAAGTCACCTTGATTTCTGAGGTCAGTATACCCATCATATCTGATGTCTGGATATCTACAGATTTCACTCAAGTCACCTTGATTTCTGAGGTCAGATACCCATCATATCTGATGTCTGGATATCTCCAGATTTCACTCAGGTCATCTTGATTTCTGAGGTCAGTATACCCATCATATCTGATGTCAGGATTTCTCCAGATTTCACTCAAGTCACCTTGATTTCTGAGGTCAGTATACACATCATATCTGACATAAATATATTTCAAAGTTCCAGTCATCTCAAAAAGAATACACAAAATAAACGTGAAAGAAAACCAGTTAGCACTCAAATGATTTTATTAAAATAAAAAGACAACACTACACAAATCCATATTGCACTTCTCTCCCAGATAGCAGCTCTTGACAGGGGGATGATTCCTCCTACTAAAACCAGCTGAGTGTCTTATGTGTGTGGACCTTGGCTCTATTGCTTTTTATCTGTTGTCATCAAAGACTCTTTGGCATTTTGACATCAGTCCGGTTAGCCGAGTGGAGCGCCACTTTGGCGAGGCATAATATGCTGTTGCTTTCCTCATCGCTGACATCGTCTGGATTGGCTCCTTGGATGAATAACAAGTCCCTTTTGATTGAGAACCTTCTCGCCTTCTGAAAAGCTACAAGAGAAGATAATTGTTTTCTTTTTAAAATAAGAGAAAACAGATTATACATTGTGTGTGTACATGTGTGCATACGGAAACTCAGTGCCAAGTAGTTTAGGTGTAACAGGTGATTGCTGCACTTTTTGTACTACAAATACAACATACAAACACTAGCAGACAGGAATAGATTTTCTCATCCCTACACATAAATATCTAGTATAAACATATTTGGTTCAACTGGACCATGCCATGATCTGATTAAAATAATCAAGGCCTTATTCAAATAGGAAAACTCACCTGATCACGTCTACTGGTCAGGAGTTTCTTCCTCTTGACACTTCCTTCATGCCATCTCACTCCATTTGCTCTTGGCACTTTAGGTTCTCAAAAGCTTGATTACAAGCTCCTAGTAAATGGAAAATGTACACAAGATGAGGTCAACATATTAATTAGCATGTTTATTTCCAAAGTGGAATGTTCCAAATTTGCCATGCATACTTTGACAGTGGCTTAACTTAAAGGGTACCAGAGAGGGCAGTTGGAGTCTGATTCCATACTCAGCCCAGACTTTGAAAATGCCAAAAAAAAATTTAAAAAAAGAATAAAGAGGGGGGCGGGTGCGCTAGTGGAGGCAAACTGAGTGGTGGAGGTGTGGCCTGGATCTATGATTGACAGCCGCCCAGATCATTTGACAGTATTATTATTACTAGCCCAATGTTATCTTGTAACATCCCAATTTTAAGAGAATATGTATTTCATAGAAACCATTATTGAACCACTATTGAAAGTTATTTAAGGTTTAGGTTGATTTATTCTGAAATAATAGTCCTGTCAGTTTGTATTCAATAATTATGTCTAAAAAAAAAAAAAGAATAATTTTTTTAACAATTTTGTTTTCTTTTTGTATGTAATAAATGTTTATCCTCTTCAGCTCAGTATGAGAGAAAATAGATCACTCTGATTTAGGCGTGCGTAATTCTTGATTTATAACTCATATAATACGTTTTGTGCAAAAGTAAAAAAAATACAAAATACAATTTACACATGCACAAATTAAAATTATAACAGCCTGAGACTAATTACACAAAAACATCTTTTAAAAATACGCACGGATCACCTCTTACGCACGCACGCAGGCTAAGTTACCCACAAATCTACTGTGAGACTCTTTTCACGTCTCACAAATTCGTCCGTGAGTGATGCATTCAAGTATTACCAGAATGCTCGTTCACCATAGTTTTCTTGTCAGCCGTTTTAAGCTTCGATTGTGAATAATATCTGGTAAAACTTGACATTTTCCCACTTTCTTAAAAATATATTCCCGATAATCAATTTAAAAAAGTCTAAATAAGCATTTTTAAAACACTTATCCCTTTTAAAACAAGAATATTTCTAGAAAAAAGGCGCTTCGAGCTGCAGCGGCTCGTCTGACAGCGCTCCTCATCAATGCGGGGGTGGTGGTGGGGCTTCTCTGGTCTGGGAAAATGTCAAGTTTTTCCGGATTTTATTTACAATCGAAGCTTTAAAACGGCTGACAGAAAACTATGGTGAACGAGCATTCTGGTAATACTTGAACGCATCCCTCACGGACGAATTTGTGAGATGTGAAAAGAGTCTCACGGTAGATTTGTGGTAACTTACCTGCGTGCGTGCGTAAGAGGTGATCCGTGCGTATTTTTAAAAGATTTTTTTGTGTAATTAGTTTCAGGCTGTTGTAATTTTAATTTGTGCATATGTGAATTGTATTTTGTATTTTTAAGTTTTTGTAATTTTTTTACTTTTGCACAAAACGTATTATATGAGTTACAAATCAATAATTGTGCATGCACAAATCTAAATTTATGCACAAATCAAGAATCACGCACGCACAAATCAGAGTGAGTCTATTTTCTCTCCATAGCCCAGTACCTTCTGTTATCTGGATTTTGACCCCCTGTGTGATTGAGTTTCACACCGTTGCACTAGGTGAATTGTGTCTATCACACCAGTAGGATTGCCTCCCTATCCCAAAAATTTCTGTAAAGAAAGTAAGACCAAATGTCAGTTTGAGTGTCTCACAAGCTGCGCTCCTATTAACTATGAAATTGTGCAAATTGGATTTGCAATAATAAATGTGCTTAATGAAAACATCACCATTTTGAAAAAAAACTTGCATTTATCGAAACAGAAGCATCAGATCAAAATGAAAAAGAAGGCCTTTTACAACATTAAGGTTGTGGGATTTTGGTTAAAAACTTCACAATCAAACACCTCAGGGAACATTATTCTTAAAAAAAAAATGTTAAAAGGGACTATAATTAAAATATAATTGCAAAATTGCGTTTTTCTCTACATATCTAGACTTTTGATAAAGCTTTGCGTATATGTCTAATAGAAACTCTGCGACAGTAACCTTAACTTATAGTGAATAATGTAAATTCAACTTTAGTGTACAATACATACTTCTAACTTGGTGGAAGCTCCAATTTGGTTCTGCATCTTTTACTGTTTGAACCACTGCAGCCATCACCTCCTCGTTGTGCTGTGTTCTGAAGCTTTAAAAAAGAGACAAGACAATATTTCATATTTTGACTGGAGTTCTTCGAGGTTAATGATTCCTAAAACAATAGTGAGAAAGAAACATACTGATGAGTTGGCAGGACCTTCCAGTGAAGCTGTTCTCCAAGGTTCTTAGGTATGTGACGGACAAGTCTAAACGATAAAAATATCAAGTCATTTAGGTTACAGTAACATTGTCATTATGGCAAATATCTTACAATATACGCACAAATAAACAGAGGATATTTAAAAAAATAACAAGCATATTGGTTGTTTACCTAAAAGATAAATGAAGATTTGTTAGTCACAATTATACAATTAGTTTACAGAAACAATATAAAAGAGCAGCATACGCAATATAACAGACCAGCAAAAGCATTATTATTGTTACTCTAGTCTACAGTGAGAAAACCATCTTGAAAACCCTAAACAGGCAAAGTCAGAAACAGACAGTTATTGGTTATGTGATGTGCTTGAGTTACAAAAAGCTCTGACAAAAGCATAGTATCTCACCATACATTAATATTTTTACACACTAAATACATACTGAAAGTTCAGTTGAGGTTTTCTGGTCCAGTGTCCTGGTTTCTTGTTCCATGTTATCCAACTGCAATATCCCTCTTGGTTTTGCGTCTTGACTCTGGGACATTGTTTGAACTTCTTCATATAAAGACTCAATTTTCCTTTAAAGAAAAAAAAAAAAAAGGAAAGTGGGTTTATTTTGAAGTAACATGGAACTGGTAAAATAAGCCTTTAACCCAAAACACAATGCCCAAGTTAATATATCAATTTATTCAAATTAGGGCTGGGAATAGAATAAAACTGAAGAATTGTAAACCTGGAAAAAAATTAGTAGCTAGTTGTTTTATTCTTTTAGTTACAGTATTTTCTGACCACTTATTATCTGTGAATAATTACAATATAAAATCACACACAAAACTATACATTTAGAATGTTTGTTTTTAATTAGTGCTGGCACTGGATTAAAAGAAAAAACTTTTTGTATAACTATACATATGTATAACTAGGTACATTTCATATGATGATATGATGCTGTTAAAAAGGGCCAAAAATGTTTCATTCATTTGTATTTTCTGAATTAATTTAATTTATCAAGGATTAACCCGAAAGTGTAAATTGTGTGTACATAACATCCACAGTTAGCTGAGCAGAGCTCTAATGTCTGTAACAGAGACGCTATCATGCAGCCGTGTGAGGTGTTGTGTCCCGGGACTGGGGGAAAAGGTTCTGGCAACGAAGCCCAAAACACAAACAGTAATAAGTGAACTTTCTCTCTGAACTGAAGCTTTGTTGAACCTATGGTTACGATCAACTCATGCATCGCTTTATTTTCGCCGCTGCAGTCAAGGCTCACCTCGACATCGCGTCGTGTTTCCGTGACAATGCGCCGGACCATAGTCCGCTTTTTGTGAACAAGCGATCTAAACCGAAAAAATAACGAGGTACTGAAAACCGATTGATTATTTGGGTCCGTTAACTTTCAAAGTTTTACCTGAACATATCAGCGCAGGACACTGCCCCATCTCTCCCGTTGTCGGTGTCCTCGGAGACTTGCTTTGAAGCGTGCTCTCTGATGATCCCGTCGGCCTCGCTCGGTGCAGGGTGCTCGCAGAACGCCGTCGTCCATGCCTCCTGATGTTCTTCTTGTTTTGAGAACGTTTACGTGTTTTGCTTCTTTGAAAGTCCCCTTACCGTTCAGTGCCGCCATTATTTTTAAACTAATGTGAGACTGCCGGCGCTGTGACTCCACAGCCAATGATTCATCGCGTTCTTTGCAAAGTGACCAATCACATGTCACTTTACTGAAACGTGGGTATCACGTCACGTTCTCCTCCTGTTTTTTTTCTTTTTTCTATTGATTCATCTATTGTTCTATCTGTTAAAACGTTCAATGGGAAAAAAAAAAAAAAATAAACTAATGTATAAGCTTCACGTGTAGAACAATGTTACTATCATACAAATAATGAAAAGAAATGGGCTTAAAAGTGGCAAAAGAACAGACGTGAACAGAGTGGAAGGCGAAATGCAGAGCAGACCCATTTAAATGTTCCTTGATCATTTATAATTATTACTCTGCCAAACAGAACAGCAGTTGCTATTGCTGCTCTGTTTGGCAGAATAACTACTGCTAATGTGTTACCAAAATCCAGAGTAATTGATAGAGTTTTACTGTTGGATGTCCTTAAGCCTGCATGTCAGAGGAAAGAGTTAAGAAACGACTGAAAGTTCTTCCATCACTGTGGAAAATCAAAATCAACGTTTTACCACCATCTCAACAATGAAAAAGGGGTAAGTTGCTATTTAATAGCCTGAAGCCTATAGACCAGCTGGGTCACCTGGTGCCCGTGTGGCTCCAGGTTTAATTCTGTTCAAAAATGCTGCAGATTCGTCATGATTCAAAATGTGACAAGATCTGTTTAAAAATTTGAACATTGACATTTAGCATGACATAATTGCTAGTACGGTACAACATAGTGAAAATGGGGATTCCCATGAAATGTAAGTGATCATCTGAAAATGTAACAACTACTGAGAATAGTTAAGTGTTGGATTTGATATCTCTGTCCTAGCTTGTTATTGTTGATAATTATGATGAGAAATCAGTTTCTTCACAGACAGTAGTATCATTATTCATTATTAATAATGTATACCTAAAGGCCCGAGCAAACTGTTATTTCAAAATGGTAGCCTTCATGCAGTACCATGAAGTATCCTCAGTTTCTATGAGCTCTCTGCCTCCTGCTATAGATCCTTTTCCCGTGACGTCAGACAAAAAGGCTACTGGGCAAAAATGCAAACAGTTACTTCCGGTGTTAGAGTTTAGAACGGCAAAGCTGACAGCTGTTTACCAATTTTAAGTAAATAACAAAAGGCACATTACCAATTTCAACAGAAAATTTACAATATTTATTAAATTCCTGCTGAACTGTATTTTCATTTCTGTCTTAGATTGTTCACAAATCTGAATGCAAATTTGAATAATCCTTTATATTTGAGGTTTAATTAGAAATATTGACTTTCATTTGAGCAGATATTATTCTAACAGGTTCTATTTTTATTGATGTTATTTATAAGTGTTTTAAATGGAATCAGCATAAAAACTGATGCAAATTTATGTTGGCCACACGTAATAGTTGCAGCAAGGATGCACATTGCTACGTGTGGGCAACGCATGTTTTAGCTGCACCTAAGATTAAATTTAGTTGGTTTAATAAAAGGTTTTTGTTGTTTTTATGATTATGTCAAGGGTAATTGAAAAAAAAAAGGTTTTTTAATAGGACATATTTTTTGATGGTTTCAAATGATTTTTCCCCTTGTTTACTTTTATTATCCAGCAGGGATCAGACACTGTTATGAGTAACAGCAAAAGCTACGTCTGAAAAATAACAACAGTCATTAGTTAATCTTTATTGTGAGACTCATTTAAAATGTCTTACTTTAGCTCTGTTTTTGGTGATTTTGTGATCATGGAAATGTAAGTTAACTGGTCAGAAAAGATCTTCTGCAGCTCATCACCATCATGAAAAGCTAGTGCTGGCATTAGTATGAATTAGAAGAGAAAATCTGATGACCTTCATAATCAAACAAGCAGCATTCAATGAAGTACCTGCAACCTTCATCTAACTGTGACCGGGTTGTCAGAGTGAAATTATCCACAACTGCTTTAATATCATCCATAGGATTTTTGAGAAGCAGCTGTGGAGCATTCTGGACAAATTTCGGTTAAATGGTGAAGTTACCATTCGTTATTTACGTAAATTAATTTTAACAGTGTTCACCCGTCAGCTTTGCCATTCTAAGCCATCGACATATAACTGGAAATCACTCTGCACACTCCTTCTAGAGTGACGTCTTGAGAAAAGGGTCTAACTTGCAATTAGTCCCACTATCTGTAATTAATATACAAACTGCTAATAATCAAATCTAAATCATGTGTTTTGTGTTCAAGGAGAACCGAGAACCAAGACAACATAGATGTAGTGTTAGCAGAAAGGGTGTACGTATACCATTTTGCTGAAAAAACACACTCCTCCTGTTCAATCCCAGCATGCTCAGACATAATATGAAACTTTTTGTCTTGAAATAATGAAATATTTTTACGCCAGATGACAAGACTACCAGACTGCATTGAAATGACATTGGTGATGACTCTGAAGGAAATGAACAAGTATTGACATTTTCTATTCAAACTTAGAATTGATCATTTCCCAATTTACTGTCTAAATATTTATTATGTGGGTTTTGCAAGTTTTTATAAGACTCTCACTATTTTATTTTAAAATTACTTTTTGCGTTTTTGATCTCTTTCTAGCAAATAAGACGACCATG